>JAAGKR010005267.1:0-52608 GCA_011419295.1 Clarias macrocephalus | reverse complement strand
GGTTAGAAGAAGTATTCTGTACAAGTATCTCTAGAAATGCTGCCGCCAGACATATGATGTGTTATTATTCCATTCTTGTATTTCTCAATGCCTGATCCTTTTCCATCCCATTTTTTCTCTAGGAATGTCCCGCAGTCTAGAATCTGTCCTGGGCCTCCCTCAAAACGGCAGTCAAGGTGGTAATGGGAACTTCGTTCAGCGCGGGAATGAACGAAAACATATCTCAACCGGCCCCGTTCACGATACCCGCAGGTTCAGTGATGCAAGTGGCATGATGCCTCCTCCACGTCCACCACCACCCAACATTAAACGCTTAAAGCATCAGAACGTGATTAGTGACCGACGATTAGCAGGAAATCCACCCCCTGTTCCTTGGCTTTTTCCTCCTCCTTCTCCAAATCTACCGTTTCAACCACAACAGCAGACAAGAGGTGTTAGCAACCTAACAAAGATGGCTCATTTGGCCAAATCAAGCCCTCAGCTAGACAGTAATGTGGCTATGGAGAAGGAACGAGAGAAAGAAAAAGAGAAGGTATGGGAAAGGTACCCTCCACAACAGATCCAGGTAGATAAGGAGAACCTCAAAGCACAGGTATCAACATTTTCTTTCTTTCTTTCTTTCTTTCTTTCTTTCTTTCTTTCTTTCTTTCTTTCTGTCTTTCTTTTTTTTTTTTTAATAAGCCTATAGATATTAGTTTTTATTCATATTTTATACTACACTATAACACTTTCATTCAACTACAAAATTTGAACAAGTGATCAATAAATGTATTTAATTTCGTCTGCTTCAAATATTACGGTGTTGTGATTAACACAGGTTCAGGCAGCAGTACATGGAGTAACTGATGAAGAAGTTCAGAAAGCCCTACAACGCAATGACTGGAATCCAGTGAGGGCAGAGCAACAGCTGAAAGTAAGAACTTCTTTTTTTTTTTTTTTTTTTTTTATTATCATAGTGAAAATCCATATCGCTTTCACTCATTCACTCTATTCTGTGCTCCATTCAGGCAGAGCAGCTTTACTACATGAACCAGTGCTCTCGAGAGGACTGCCATAAGATACTAGCTCGCTACAACTGGGACCTGCAGCAGGCCAGCCGTTTTGTAATTCGCATGGCTGCTGAGAGACGCAGTGACAGACCTTAGGAACAAGATGACGTGTTTCAGTCCGTCATCACAGTAAAAAGATACTCTGTGGCCTGCAAGTCAGGATTCAAGGGTCCTGAACTAAACAACTGCTTTATTAGCCACTGCTGTGCCACCGTGGTGATGTTCTCTCCATGCGGTCGGATCATTCCTGCCTCTTGGGAGTCATTGCCTAACACTACCTTCAGACAGAAGCACATATTGAGATCTAGGAACACATTTTGGTTGTGTGTTAGTGCAGCATTGGGAGGGGGGAGGGAGGGGAGTTCAACGTGCTCCTGCACAGACTTTTTGAAGTATCAGTTCAAGAAATAAGATAAGGTTCTTTGGTAACACCTCGTTATCTGAGCAAACAGACAACACCTAGTCGTGCCCTGTTAGCTGTATTAAAGCGGCTGCTTCAAGTCATAAACTTTGAGGAAAATTCAGCTCCTACGAGTTAAAACATGTTCCTTCATGAATTAGAAGTTTTTTTTTTTTTTTTTGCTTGTCCACCCCCATATTCACAGGTATGTAACAGCTCAGCATTGCCCCCTGCCTACTGTGTGAATAAGTACCTTCATTAAACCTGCACAGATCTGCCAACATGGAATCGCTTCACATCAGCTCTTGTACTAAAAATGAAGAATTGTTTCAAATGTATTTCTTCAAGCTAAAAAAAAAAAAGTGCAGCAGAGCTTCCGGTGGAACTGAAACGGTGGGCCGTTTACAATTTTATACAAAGAAATGTAGTTCATTTTCACAGCTTTTGTTGAATATGTGTAATAGATTAATAAAAATAGGTTGATGTATGTGTAGATTGTATCTAAATTAATGTTGAAATAAACCTGATACGTATGTAAATTTCAAAGACAGAACTGTAGCGAGGTGTCATTAATTCTGGCACCTTATATCGTTTGCCATATCATTTTCTCTCATAGCTTGTTTTTTCCCCCCACACTTTTAGATGCACACAAATGTGAATAACTAACAGCACAAAAATATAGGAATATCTCATCATATTGCACCGATATTAAAATACTTGTATATTAAAATATATACACAAAGTACTGTGCAGAAATCTTAGGCGCGTTCAAATAACTGCTGTAGAGCAAAGTTGTCTTCAAAATATTATAAAACAGTAATTAATGAACTGAGTGTGACATTGCTTTGCTTAAATATACAGTAGTCTCAGGTACAATTTGTGTAGTTTTATAAGGAACGTAGCTGCTTAGTTTTACTGAGCATCCTGCAAAACTACCAACCTAAACCTTTTTGTTTGAAAAGTAGTCTTTACATAATAAAAGTGGTATTTACATAATATGCTGTTTTCTTTGCTGGCTTATTTTCCTGTAAAAAATAACATTTTAGCTGAAATGCCTGGAAATCAGAACTGTTTTTTATTTATTTATTTATTTATTTTTACTGATTTTATTTGATGAATTCATTATTGACATATACAACAAGGTTTACACAAAAAAAACATGCCTAAGAAGTTTGCAGTGTTGTACATATATTAATTACCTGAAATATTAAAATAATAAAAAATATATTTCTAAAGAGTAAAGAATAGAGATAGTAAGAAGGAAAGATGTTATGATGCAAGACTAACTGGCAGCATTATATGCCTTTTTATTACCAATAAAGCCTGCTTTTTTTTTTTAAAGGTCAATCTACAGGTCTGGGCAATACAGCAATCTTAACTTTGGTATCATCAGGTAGGTGATTGTCTGTTAAGGTACATTTTTGCGCTTTCAAATTTAAGCACTTGGCAGGCACACTTATCCAGAGCAACTTACAAAAGTGCTTTGAAGATTTTGCTCTTGGATAGATCTTTATACTGGTTACTAGGTTAATAGGTAACACAAGTTAACCCAAGTATCTAAGAAAAAGGTAGGTCTTCCTACGAGTGACTTGGCTGTACGGACAGCTAAAGGAAGTTCATTCCATTACCTGTTTGCTATTTAGATATACAATTAAGACAGCCATGTGCTGCTAATGAAGAAGAAACTCTTTAGTATGTCACCCTAACCTGACTCATCCTTTTGCCATGCAATGTATAGAATCTGTTCTCACTGATGGAGGGAAAAAAAAAAGTTATTAATTTCTTAAAAAAAGGAAAATCAATCACGCAGAAGATGGAGGGTTGTATTAAAGCAGCAGTCATTGTTTTGGACTGGATTAAATTAGTCATTCACTTGCAGCGGGGTTTTTTTTGTTTTTGACTATAGACACACCCAGCAACTTGCTCACAAAAGCTTTAAACCAGCAGGGTGAGACAGAGAACTTTCCAAATTCTTGAAACAGCATCACACTGAATCACCAGGTTGCATCAGATGTTTGTTTATATGGTAGCTGTGTAATTATTAATTATTTGTATTAAGTATTAACATTGTTTCATATCACAGTTGAGTAAATTATGTGATTAAGTCAATCAGTTCATTACACAGTCATATACTGTACATGCATATATTCTTATAGAACGACAAATGGAGGTTTAAGTACAGATAGATATAAGACTTCTACAGGAATCTCCTGCTCATACCTGCATGCCACCCCCAAACGACAACAACAAAAAAACATTTTGAATTGAAAAAGTCTTATCAGGTGTCTTTTAAAGAGAACACTTGCTGTAATACATTTATCATCGGTTTATATTTTGCTAATGCACAAGAACCTAAATTTCATATCCCTGCCAGTTCACAATAAGATCGGAGAAAGCTGATGCTCTTGCAGAAAAAAAAGCCCCGTTTCCTATTATATTTGATGTAAAAGTCTTTTGTTGTGAACTCTTTCTCTACATAATGGTGGGACTGTGGGTTCTTTAGGCATGCCATCATCCACCACAGGGAACACAGAAAAAGAAAGTACAATATTTCCAACAGTAGAGTCCTCCCAGTCACTACTCATTTTTTCCTTTCTAAGCCAAACATTGTGAGACAGTTAAACCCTTTATTTCCCAAGTTTTTACTCAGTTATTTATCAACCATATTAGTTAGCAACTACTGTAAGTATTTATAATGGTATTATAAATTAGTCTTAAATAATAGGAAACAGGCAGTTATGCAAGTATATATCTTTATAGAAAAAGATCTTTCATTAGCATGAAAAAGTATATCTGGACCCAGAGACAGGCCAGAAGACTAGGATTAGAAGATTAGGAGTTAAGAACGAAGTACAAAAATTCTAGACTAGATTATAGGACTATACTACTACCAAGTTATATGTATAATATTTCATAATGAAATACATCTTTGCAATTCTTTATAAGGAAGAGGTAATAGAGGTGGAAGAGGTAGGAAGAGATGTAGCACGGTTAGTGGCACCAATAACACACACACAAAAGCTTTTGGACAGGTACATAAAGTGAGTGCAAAACCCGATTTATACAGGTCTATACAATCATACGGTAAGAAAACATTTTTTTTTATATATATATTTTTTGTTTGGGATGAGCAGAAAGTGCTACAATCACAACCATGACATTCTGAACTAGGTGTGTTGAGAAAATGGCATGCATACAGTATCACATGCGAACAATCATGGAAGAACGTGAAAAACTGGTTTGGGTTGATCACTTCTCTTTGTCTTCAAATGTCATTCTGTTTCCTATGCGTAAGGTGTAAAATATAAAATGAGAGAAAGCAATAGAAGTCCTTCTGAGGCATAACGCTCATGAGTTTGACGAACAGGAGATGGATGACTTTATGTAGTGTTCGGGTCATAAAAATGATAAGAGGAATAAATGAATGGACCAAGACAAATTAAAAGACGGCAACTTCTCTAAGAGAAGACTGTGTTGCGTTGGTTAGAGTCTCCCACTTTCTCAAAGAAGATGAAATCCTACAAAGACAAAAAAGATAAGTCAGAAAGCTTGCACTGCATACATAAGCCACTATGACTAATATATGTTGGGTGTTTGAGTCAAACCGGGATGTTTGATTGCGCTGAACATAGTTTTGAGACTAAAAACGGCTTTTAGTTCTCTGTATGAAACACTAATGCAGTTATTCCAGAATTTCACTAGTACCATTGAGGTAGAAAGTAATTCTACTTCTAATAGTTCCTTCCAGGAAATCCTTTAATGACCCAAACATGTGTGAAATAGCTTGGAGCGAGCAGAGTTCCTGTAATGTGCAATTGATGCATTTGTCAATTACCATAGACAGATGCATCTCTTTTGTAAGATTTCGACAAGTTATACGTTAGTTTTCAAGGTTGAGGCATTCCATTTGCTGAGTGTTCACGAGCATGACCACAGAGGGCTCCGAGCCCTTCAGAGTCCACTGAGACTATTAGCCACAGTGATACATTTGCTGAGATGAGACTCTTAGCCGCAATAAAACATTTACGCCGTTCAAATGTTTTACTGCGGCTAAAAGTGTACTGTGCATCTGTAAATATCAATAGTTTTCACGCCATTTTCATGCAAAGGAAATGTCATCGGAAGTCCCGGTTTGACTTGAACACCCTTCATATTCGCATATATACGTGCAGTTTTGTCAGTTTTGCTTGTGAGATTCTGAAACATATGTTCTCAAGCACATTCCATTAAAAAATAATATTGAAACTCACAATAAGGAAGCAAGCACCCATCAGGACAGCTTTCATTTTTACATCCATGTCCAAGGGAAACTGGATGCCGAAGTTGTCTGCATCAGTGAATACCTCCTTTAATAGCCCACTCCACTGCTTTCTGATTTGACCAATAGACCCTCCTCCATCCTTGCCTTTTAGCTGAGGGGAAAAAAAAATCATAGATATGAAAGGGGAAGACTACAAGCCAGGCTTTATTAAACTTGCAATACTAACTGCATGTACATAAAGGAACACAGGCAGATGCTTAAAACGCACAAAAAAATATTAGAAGGTACTCTCAGTTTGACTCTGAAAAGCAGAAATGCTCCATTCTTACCTCAAAGACAACATCTCCACAGCAGTTACAAGCTAAGCAGGGCCCCTCCAGCTTCATTAGAGTCTCTTTGTTGGCACCTTTGATGGAGAATTTTGGGTAACAGGGGTGCCAGTCTTGGGTCACATAACCGATGGTGGTGCCAGGGGGTGCCTGCACTTCCAGCTTAACAAAATCACATGCTTATTATTAACATCACAGCAAACATATAAAAACATGAACCAAACTAGATGTCAAAATAAGCAGAAGGTTCAGATAGTAATAGCCTCAAATCACATGGCAAGTGGAACAATTAAAGTAATAAAGATGTGTTGTCAGAGATATATTGGTCTTTATACCGGTAGACTCCAGTAAATTTATCCAAATAACAATAAAACCCTTTTTATATTATCACAGTCTTACACAGTCTTTTCCTGAATCCCCAACCCCGGAGGTATGAGGCTACTGTGCTAACCACTCAGCCACTGTGCTGCTCTTTGTTCTTCATAAACTATATTGTGTCATGTCTAACATGTAAGCAACTGCACGTCACAGACACCATAATCTGCAATTTCCTTTAAGCTATGAGCAATATGAACTTCATTAGCTCCTAATTCTAATTTGAGAAAATCAAAACAATCATGTAATGTACAGTTTTATAGTAACATTCAGACACTAAAACATACATGTCACTATACAAAACGTGCAAAATTATGTTAGCATGGACAACCTGACATTCAATATTGTGCCTCATTAAACAAACCTGATGTTAATTCCTGATACGTGAAACATATACCTGCTTTTAAGACATTGAAATGACTGAATTACAAGAGTCAGGAAAGAAACATTTATTGTATACCTTTATTTTCCTGAACTGCTGTGAGTCACCCTGACAAACCTTTAATAATAATTCTCATTCAAAGCTGTATCTGGGTGTCAAGTCAGTACAGGTGGGAAATTTTCATGTATAATCATGCTAGCTTAGATACATTACATATAAACATGTTCCCAGAACAAATAGCAAATGATTTTTTTTGTTATATAGGCGTCATTCCTAAATTATACAACCTCTAGTTGTAAACAAGCAAAGAACCTTTTCTCCATGAGTAAACCACTTTTTAAAATTACTATACCTGTTAAGCTATTAAGTTTGGTGCGTTTGAACTCTCATTCAATTATTCATGTATTTATTTTTTTCCTTCAATATTCATTCATTTTACACTAATGCCTTGGGCATTCTCACAAAATAATTACATCTGTCAGCATCATCCATCAAAACCACTGGGTGGACTAAGCTAAACTGGATAAACCGTAGGCTACAAAATGATGCAAGACAATTGATCCATTTTAAATAATGATTTGCACAAGTTTTCCATGTCGATAATTATACAATGAAATGTGATGCCATGCCCTATATTGAATAACTAATTAGAATACCATCTGAAAGGCTAATTGTTGGATCAGAGGAAGTATTTGGAGCCACTCAGACTGCAATCTTCACGATTCTAAATCTTATAGCTAGTATAGTGTGAAAAAGATGAAAGCAGTTACACATACAAAAACTCATCTGCATAGCCCTCATGAACTCGTACCTCTTGCAGGCAGCAGGGAAACCAGCAGGAGGCGCAGCGATAAGGACGAATCATCCGTATGACCTCTCGGTCCATGTTGTCTTTAATCTTCATGTCAAAGCTCCTAAGTGAACCACAACAGTTCCGTGTGCAGCAGTCGTTCTTCTCTTTGGCCTTGTAGATCTTCTGGCCCATGCTGTTCTTAACTTCATACTGATTGTTGGTCTCAAAGCCAATAATTGCTGTGGACAAATTAAGCAATTGTAAATAATTACAGTACAGCAGAAAAAAAAACGAAAAATTTACCATTGTTTTCAATCAGTCATATTGAATACTTCTATTCAAAAATACAGTTTGTGCATGCTATTTATGAGTATACATTCCTTGTTTTTTCCATGTCCTATTCTGTATCAGTTCTCTGAAAGGACATACTGACTCAGCTCACATTGTTTTTACTGTAAACAGTCAAGCCTAAGATTAGAACAAACAAAAATCACCTTCCAACAACTCCACTTTCTGGTGAATCAGAATCTGGTCAATCTGAAAATTTAAAAGATACAATGTTTGGTTATTAAATACACTAACGAAAACCATAGAAGGATCATTTAAAACAGAAAGCAGAAATACCTGTGCTAAATATTCCAGACCTGGTGGTATGCCTACTGGCACCGATAAAGGTGTTGCGGCAGAAGGGACAGGAGGTGATGATGCACCACCTAAAGGTAGAAAAACAGAATGTTGATTAGCTGACAATGTTTCACAAATTCCACCAAGCACTCTAAATGGTTCTTCAGTTCCTCCCCTAAAGGTCTAATTTAGAATCCTAATATAAATAGTTTCTCTTTGAGAAGGGGTCACAAGTAGAAACATTTTAGGCAGTAATGTAACTATCCAATGTAAGTACCCTCCAGGTCCATAGGCTTTCAAGAGTAAATTGCATCACTAAAAGTCATACTACAAGTCTATTGATTTTCTAGCATTTGTCTAGAATTGTATACTTAAGCAATATCACCAATATCATTAGGTTTCTTAGTTAGCTAGTTAGTTTTTGGTAATTTATGTTGTATGTAGCACTTTGGTCCTGGAGGAACATTGTTTAGTTTCTCCAGGACCTAAACTGTATATGGTTGAAATGACAATAAAAGCCTACTTGAACGAGAAGGAGTGCTGTTGCACTTGCCATCAACATAGCTGTGATGGGGTCTTAAGCGTGAGGCTGCAGCCCGAGTGCCATAAGCATCACAGCTATGCTAATATTCAGCACAACAACAAGTGTGATATTTATTTTATACAACAGTTCCAGAAACATAATTTATCATCATTCGTTTGTTTTGTTAACCAGCTATGTTACTCCACCAGCAAATATCCATCCGTAACTGGTGGAACTAACTAACATCAACTGGCAAAGTTGGCGACTGACAGTTAGCAACTCACAGTTAGTAGAATTAACAGGGGTGAAAGTGGTTTTAAATTCTTGCCGGCACTATGCAGTCAAAAGTTGAGGAGACTAAACCATAGAGGTGGTGGATAGACCTGCAAATCGCGTAAATTTCTCTTTATATACCACTTTAGCATATCAGTTGCATTAATTTCTGGGTTCCGAGGTTACATCGCAAACAGCATTAAATGGAATGCTAGTCCACTAGGGTGTACAATCCCTTGTCCCACACACCAAGTAGGACCCTTGAACAGGAGTTGGAGAACAATCCAGGATTCAGCCTTGTGCAAGCTAGTAAGCTTAGTAGCCATAAATAAAAACACGGATAGTTCAGATGCAATTCGAAAGGACTTTGAAGCAATTATTAAGGAGACAAGGTGTTTAAGATGACAATGTTAACAGATGTGTTTTTGCTGAAAGTGCTTCAGTGACTGGTTTTGAATGTAGGTTTTGCCAATCAGTTGCTCTCATCTACAATTGTACTGACCTACTTTCACCCCTGCTGGTGACCAACAGTTAGCTTAATATATGGTTATTAGAATACCTGGGATGAAGTGCGATACATAGAGGTAAATGTCCTAATACTGTTACCGTTAATTATCACCACTTGTGAAATGCCTTTTATTCATTTAGATTGCTTGATCTAACTGTTGTATAAAATTTCTCTTATAAATCACACCTTCCGGACAAAAACCCCTCTAAACTCTCATCAGATTCATGTCTTCTTTTGATATTTGCCTCCATATGCAGACATCGGGGCTGGTTGCTGTGGTGGGCCACCTGGCCCTGGCTGGTACATGACTGGCTGATTTGGGTTTGGTTGGTAGCCCATATAGAATCCTGGAGGTGGGGCACCAGGTGCATACTCTCCCTGTCCTCCTACTGGGTAGGGAGGTACGGAGTCACCCATTTGGGTCATGGGGTATGGAGCCTGGTTTGGGTACGAATAACCTGAACAAAAAGAAGAAACAATGTGACCAAAAAACAAACAAACAAAACAAATATGACCATTAATTCCAAGCCACACAGGCATTATAATGGTCTTATAAAACAAACAACAGACAACTGTTGTGTCACGTTCAAAAGAGAACAAGAATTCACTAAGTTCATCAAGGAGGATGTAGGTGTGTTTTACTTAATCTCTTGCTCAGGTTGCAACACTTGGTAAACTTGCATTCTACTGCATGTCAGAGTTGACTGATTACATTTTGATAATCAGCCTGACTTGAATAATTTTAAGCACGCTCAAGTGACTGAATTAAATTCTGTAGGCTTGTCTGTTTAAATGGGTGTGTGATTCTCATGGTTTAGAACTCAAAACTTCCTAGAAAATGTCAACCCAGGTGGAAAATGTTTCCATTACTTGGAACTTTTCAGCGAGTTTTAATGAACGCACATGCTCTGTGATCATCTTGTACTTGGGGAATTTGCCACTTTGCTTTAGCTCATGAGGAATTATACTTCAGATTTATTACTGTAGAGCTCAACTATTTCTTTTTCTTGAAAGTTTAATATTTACACCAAAATAAATATAGAAATAAGTCCTCAATTTACCTACTATAAATTCTTTTACAAAAGTCCAAATGTGTTTTCACTTGGTTAAGAATGCTTAATGCATCACTAGAAATTGCCTTCTTTAACTTGGATATTTTACAGAGAATTTCACAAAAATGTGTTTTTTGACAAAATACAGGCAAATCAAGTTACACCACTTCCCTGACATAATCACAATGGCTACTAACTTGAGCCCTAACGAGATTTGAGAAGTCACTTGACTGTCCTTGCAACAGCAAAATGCAGCAATGCCAGACTTGACAAGACTGTTTTCTCAGTGGTGACAGGCTGAGAGAGACACGGCTGTATTGTTCGCTCAGTCAGTTTTTTTTTTTTTTTCCCAAGCTGACCAGAAAAATGTTTTGTGGATTGTAAGAATTTAAACTGAATATATCAACTATAGATGCTGATTCATAACATTTTCTGTGTGAAGAAAATCAGCCTTAGGATAAACTTGGATAAATTTAAGGAAAAAAAAAGCTCTTAAAAAACAAACAAACTAACAAAAAAAAAAAACACTATGATTGTAAAATCCTCCCCATCACGGTGTGTGATGATTCTTCAAGGCGGCAGCTGCACAAACTTGCCTTCTTACAAAAGGTATTGAGATGAATGAACAATGAAACTGACTGATGACGACAGCTACAATACATAACCTTTAATGAGTGGTTTATGGCAATAAATATGTTTTTTTTTTTTATAGTGGCGCTCCCTGTTAACACCATAGATGTCGAATAGATGAGGTATACAATTACGCATTGAATGCATGGAGAATCACAGACTCCAAGGTATCTCAGGAGCCATCAGCCCAACATCCATGAGCATAATTTAACCAACAATAAATAACTTTTGGACATACTGAATTTGGGGACTTGGGAATGTGCTTATGTTGCGCCTACTCCCCTAGACAGGTACTTTTTGTTGTTATTGGCAAGTCAAACTACATTCAAATCAAATAGAAGGAAATCCTTTTTGGCCTAAATCCATGTCGACATGTGATAAATGAAACATACTCATGAGAAGTTTCAAAATGTTGCTCCATTCTGTTTTGGCATGGCATTTATCTTGTATATTTTGAGTGATTTGAATGTACAAAGAAAAAAAAAAGCATGTCCTGGAATACTACAGTACATTTAATAGAACCAATATTAACCAAGAAAATATTGATATGCAACTTGGCCTGTCAGATATCGCCACAAAGTTAGTGCACAGACTGTAAAGCTGACTTTTAAAAAGTCAAATTTCAGGTGATGTAAAATGGCTAAAAAAAAACACTTTTTTTTTTTTTGCCTTCCCTAATTCATATAAAACACTTTACCTGGAGCAGACATGTTGCAGCAAGATGTGTAAATACCCCCGACGTTTTGTCCTAGTAGAGATTAGCGTCTACAATACAAAAATGGCATTTGTTAATGGAAAAGAACAACCCATGAGAAGATTAAAAACTCTCCATGGAAAAAAAAATCTCACTACGAAAGATACAAACAATAAAACACGGATCCCAAAACCAGACAGGTATTTAGGCAGGACTAATACTTCAACACATTTTTTGTGGCAAAAACTGGTCAGTACGCAGGGGCTAATCAACTACAGATTTGTTTAAATTAGGCTAGCTTAGGTTAGTTGGATAGGTAACTATATGCTGTGAATATTTCACTAACAATCTCGAGCACTAATAATCTTATTTCTGTATGAAAAGGGTGAGTTTTTCCTCCTTAGACCAGCATAAATGACCAATTAAGCAGCAAAAAATGCAACGGAGTGTTAATAAATCTTTCAAATTCCTTAGAAGCAAAAATATAATATAATTATCTTAAACATTGAAAACAGTGCGTTTCTAAGTAGACTACAACTAAATCACATTAGAGAGAGAGATATGTAATCAATCCACAATTATATGGTAATATCAAATAGGTTTTCAATTATTTATTCAGTAAAATTTTGCCTTTAGAAGCATCATGAGCAATGTGAATTGCACGCAAGACAATTCATGCAAAAATATGCGCACATATTAAAATAGTAAGTACAACATACTTGGTTGTTTTTATGTAATAGATACACCCATCACTTACATAAGGGAAACAGCTGCATAAGCTAAGCTAAATAAAGAGCAGCATGACTAGATTAAATAGCAATAAACAAATTAAAGTCAGATCCCATGTTGATCAGTGGGAATGAGTCTCCCGATCACCTTTAGAGATGGAGTTTTACTTAGTAGGGTTGAGCCTGTTCCGGCCTAAACTAAATCACAGCTTCGCAACCCTGCTCCTGGAGTCCCTCGTGTATTAAATACATTAGTGCAGTTATTAATGTATCCGCTAGGGGTCGCGTTGACTATCCCAGTCTCACTAGCGCATACAGGTTAATGTATGGCGTACTGTACATACAGGCTACCATTGCATAGACCACTGGCAACAAAAAGTCCGTCATCCAAGGGTGTGGTTGATTTTAAGTATGGAGTGTTGTATTCTTCTTCTCTGGGAAAAAATATATTTATATAATAATAATAATAATAATAATAATAATAATAATGATGTATTTGTTTAATTTGTTCTGTGCGTAAAATGTAAGATTTAAGGCGGCTATGTAAAAAAAAATCATGGTCAAAAACAAAAACAAACAAACAAAATAAACGAGGACAATCCAGATAAACGAGGCTGTAAACTTCCGTGAAAGTCAAAAAGTCTTCGAGAAGTTAGAACGATTTGTTTGCATAGGTTGCAGCACGCGCAGTGTTAATAACCGGTTTTGACTAATTGCAGTTACTAACAAGCCAGCTTGACTCAATAACCCATTGTATAAACGTTGAATACACTGTATAAAATCAAAGAAAAAAAAAAGGGCAAATTTCGTAAAGAAAATTTCACCGAATTCGCTCGCTTTGTGGGAATTTCCTCCTGCGTGTGTAGCTGTGGGCGTTTGGGGATGCTGGCAGGCACCTTATCTATCTATGTGACACACGCACTCACGCACTCACTCCACACACACATACACACACACACACACACACATACATTGTGTTTAGATAACTCTCTGTAACGCCACTGCAGCTTCCTGTTCTTTTAGCAAGCTACAGTTTAAAAAAAGAAACCGCCTACAACCAAATATGTGGATGTGGAAAGAAATTGTAATAAAATAAACATGATTGAAAGACATCTCCAGCAACGCTTTAAACACTACACATGTATGTAATCCCCCAATGAGAATCAATAAAAACACAACATACTGAAATAAAGGCGAATTTTGTTTCAGTCGCAAGAACTAAACTATTCCAGTATTATGCTCTTACACTCAGGTCTTACCAGCAGAGGTCTTTTTTTTTTTTTCCTGGAAATGCAGACCTCCCCCTGAGGAGGAGAGCACCGACACAACATTCCGCCTTTACATACCACTAACATGCCTGTGTTTGTTCAAATGCGCGCTTTAAAAAAAGTGCCTTAGTTATCTAATAGTCTTACCTCTTAGGAAATTATTTCAGTAAAACAGCGGAGAAAATTCTCTGTGCCAAACTTCTCATCTGCTACGGATGTAATCACGAAAACAAGAAACTGCTCCTTTGATTTGCGCACTCGATGGTCCTAAGCATGACCGATGAAGACTCCGCCCCAAAAATGGCTTTTCCCCCCCCTCACACGCCCATCCCTGATAACCTACACACTCCTCCGTCCCTAACGCCATGTATGGTTGACAAGACTTCAATTAACTGCCGGAAACAACAACAAAAACAACGAAAGTTCATCCCGTGTTTACCCTATCAATCAATACATAGATGCCACAGCTTGTGCGCTTTTATAGTCGCGCAGGAGTCGACAGTTTTATTTATTTTATAGCCATTTAAATCTGCTCATCACGATAAGCAAATAAGGACATTGTTAAAAAATAACCCCCCCGCTGATAAGGAACTTCTCAGGTGTAATTAGTGAAAGTGCGCCCTCTGCAGTTCGTGATGTGTTATTACTCTTGCCTATTACGCCTACACTCCGTTTAAACCCTAAAATTAAATTACGTCACCGACCAAAACAAAACTTATTCCCTATTTTAGGTTTTATGGAGGTGTTTTTGTTTGTACTGCTGCTTTTTTCTAGCTAAAAAGTAAGTCAAGTCTGATTGAGAAGAGAGAGAGAGAGAGAGAGAGAGAGAGTTTAAGAGTTTAAGGTGTTAAGGGTGGGGAGTGTAAGGGCATTTGCTCTGCCAGTCATATGGAAAAATAAAGCAAATATCTTGGAAAAGCCTTGGTATTTCACTCACACTTAATCCCTCATCTATATCCTGTATGCAGGGTCACGGGGAGAATGGAGCCTATCCCAGGAAACTTAGAGCATGAGCAGGGCACAGGCCCACATGCTTTATGCACTACGTGCAATTTGGGAATGCAAGTTAGCCTAATCTGCATGTCTTTGGACATGGGGAGGAAACCAGAGAAGCAGGAGGAAACCCATCAAGCATGGGGAGAACATGCAAACGAAATGCACATAGACCAGATGCAGGAATCAAAACCTCGACCCTGAAGGTGCATGCTGACAGTGTTAACCACTAAGCCACCATGCTGCCCCTCGGTATATAATTTATATTAAATTCAAATTTTATATATTTTTTTATATAATTTTTATCATCAGAATGTAAGCATATATTTTGTTGTTATTGTATCCTGATAAGTCTTTACTAATTCTTTATAAATCTTTTTGTTTATAATTTCTTTCTGAGAAGCTCAGTTCATCATATTTTTTGTTTTATATACACTATATGGCCTATGAGCATTAATAAAAAGTTGTCAAACCCCACTCCTTCCACCCCCACATCTTTTTTCCATGCAGCTTTAACAACCTTCACCCCCCTGAGAGTGGGGTGTGTTTGTTGTCCATTCAGTCAAAAGAGCATTATACAGGTCAGGACTAATGTTGGCTGAGAATGCCAGGCTCATAATGGATGTCCCAATTTATCCCAAAGGTTTTCAGTGGGGGTTGGGCTCAAGGCTCTTTGCAGGCCATGGGAGTTTTTCCACACCAACCCCATCAGATCATATGGCATTTCATGCAGATTCAGTCATGCTCTAAAAGAAAAGGACCTTCCGCAAACTGTTGACACAAAGTTGGAAGCTTATGGTCTAAAATGTATTTTGTATGCAATAGCATTAGCATTTAACATTAGATTACATTAGATTCAACTTTGTCATTGTGCAAAGTACATGTACAGAGACAAAAATGAAATGCAGTTTGTATATAACATTGTCCAACCGCGGCCAATTTAGTGTTAGAGGTTTTTGTGGCTAAATTTGACCAGCCTGGTGGCCAATCTTCATTGATTGCACATTCCACCAGTAGGGGCAGAGTGTGAATGTTTAATTAGCAGAGTAATAGCACATTTTTCCTTAAAATATTGCAATGCACACAACATTATGGGTTACATATAGGAGTTCAAAGGAGGATAAATTGTTGGTGCACGTCTCACTGTGACCAAGACAGCAAGCCTTTGTGATGTATCAAGGGTTTCCTTGGTATAGAGAGGTATCAAGAGGTATCCAGGGTAATGTTAGCATACCACCAAGAAGGACGAAGCACTTCCAACAGGAGTAACTGTAGACGCAAGAGGGAGCTGTCTGAAAGGGATGTCCAGATGCTAATCCGGATTGTATCTAAAAAACATAAAACCACAGCTGCCCAACTCACTGCAGAATTAAATGTGCACCTCAAAACAGTTTGTCGGAAACTCCACAGGGTAAATTTACATGGCCGTGCTGCTATAGCCAAACTTTTGGTCACTCGTGCCAATGCCAACGTCGGTTTCAATGGTGCCAGCAGCGAAAATCCTGGGCTGTGGCCAATGTGAAACATGTATTGTTCTCTGATGAGTCCACCATCACTGTCTTTCCCACATCAGAGAGAGTTACGGTGTGGAGAAGCCCCAAAGAAGCGGACCACCCAGACTGCCGCATGCCCTGAGTGAAATATGGGAATGGATTAGTGAAGGTTTCGGCTGCAATATCATGGCATTCCCTAGGCCCAATACTTGTGCTAGATGGGCGCGTCACTGCCAAGGACAACCAAACCATTCTGGAGGACCATGTGAACCCAGTGGTATCCTGAAGGCGGTTCCATGTATCAAGATGATAATGCACCAATACACACAGCAAGACTGGTGACAGAGTGGTTTGATGAACATGAAAGTGAAGTTGAACATCTCCCATGGCCTGCACAGTCACCAGATCTAAATATTGTTGAGCCACTTTGGGGTCTTTTGGAGGAGCGAGTCAGGAAACGTTTTCCTCCACCAGCATCACGTAGTGACCTGACCACTATTCTGCCTCTGGCCACTGTGTAGCACGTGTATCTGTCATTCCCAAAACCAACTGATGCTGTATTGGCCACAAAGGGAGGCCCTACATTATACTAATGAATTATTGTGGTCTAAAACTCTGTTTCATTGTCCAACCCCTATACACAGTATATGTTATATATACAGTACAGACCAAAAGTTTGGACACACCTTCTCATTCAAAGAGTTTTCTTTATTGTGTTCTTTAGCCTAAAACAAGTCTCTTCTGCTTGTTGCCTGTCCTTAGCAGTGGTTTCCTAGCAGATATTCTACCATGAAGGCCTGATTCACACAGTCTCCTCTTAACAGTTGTTCTAGAGATGTGTCTGCTGCTAGAACTCTGTGTGGCATTGACCTGCTCTCTGATCTGAGCTGCTGTTAACCTGCGATTTCTGAGGCTGGTGACTGGGATGAATTTATCCTCCGCAGCAGAGGTGTCTCTTGGTCTTCCTTTCCTGGGGCGGTCCGCATGTGAGCCAGTTTCTTTGTAGCACTTGATGGTTTTTGTGACAGGACTTGGGGACACTTTCAAAGTTTTCCCAGTTTTTCAGACTGACTGACCTTCATTTCTTAAAGTAATGATGGCCACTCGTTTTTCTTTACTTTTTCTTGCCATAATACAAATTCAAACTCTTTGACTGAGAAGGTGTGTCCAAACTTTTGGTCTGTACTGTATGTTATATAGTTAGAAATGATTCAGTATATACAGAATAAATATGGGTACAATATGCAGTAGTGCAATTTACTGCAAAATCCCTGCAAAAAGACCTGCTGGCCATTATCTGAGAATACGTTTTCACTGCCGCTGAGTCCCCTGGCTGTGTGTTTTTACTCTTTGATGCTGTGTGGTCTATCATTTCAAAGCTGAGTTTGTGTTTTTTATCGTCCTTTCTATTTCACAATACAGTATAATCACTAAAGTTGGCTGAATAAAATATCTGCTATACCATTATTAAGGTCACTGAACTGTTCAGCATGAGACAAACTAGTGCCAATGTTTGTCTATGGAGATCACATGATCACTTGATTTTGTGCACCTGGTAGCAAAAGGTGTGGCTGAAACCCCAGAATCAATTTCCTGTTTGCATATATCACGTCATTCTGGGGAATGAACTGCAGATGGAGAATGATACTTGTGTTTACAGAGACCATTTCCTTAAATGTAATGTAACTTATGTGTTATTTTTATGAACATAACTGCTTCTTTACTTTGTAGCATGATAATTTTATTGATTCTTCTTTTTGTTGGAATTTGTATCCTTGTAATTGACATAATTAGACATAGCACTGATAACTGACACTAGCTGACCACTTACACTTATTGCTACAAGCAGTTGTGGATTTGTTGTTCCTCTTAGGCTGCCTTAGTGGTTTAATAGTGTCGAGACTGTTGATTGGTTTCCTACAGTTAACCTCAGTAAGCCCATGTCAGAGGCACAGGAGGAATGGATGCGGATGCGGAAATTAGGGGGTCATCACTGAGATGTTACTTGAGTAACTAGGAAAAGGCGTTGTAGTAATAAGTGTAGCAAGTATCATCTGTTATAGTTGAATAAGGCAATCAAGCTCCTGACAACAAATAATAATGCTCATACCTCATGCCCATGTTAAATGTTTAAAAAAACGTATAAGTGTGTAAAATTCAAATCTATCCAAATAACTTTGGAAGGTCTCACAACTAAAACAGCAGAGCAGATTAGTAATACTGTTAAAGGAACAACTCCTGAAGCTTCGAGATGACGTTGTTTGGGAAAGAGAACCTACTTTTACAACTTCCTAGGAACACTGGAAAAATATGGCACAACCTAGACACTAACAAGTTTGGGTTGACTTTTCAAATTGAGTCTAAAGGGCTACGGTGCAATTGTCACCTTGAAGTGTACATGACATGACACTAAAGAAATTACAGAGCTAACTGGCTGAAATAGGAGAACTTGTTCAGAGATCATCATCTCTTTACAGATCTGGTCTCCTTTGGAGCGTGGTCAGAAGGAAGTCACGTCTGAGAAAGGCTTACACAAAGGCATGTCTGAAGATTGCTAAGAAATTTTGTAAAAAGACTTCAAGCTATTGGGTTCAAAAGCAAAACATAATTTTTTTCAGACTAACTTTACCAAACATATTTCTATCCTTAAGGACAGTGGCGGTGGCATAATGCCCTTATCTTTCACCAACTGCAATTGGAAATATTGTTGCAGGATGGGTGGAGAGAAACAAAAGCACATTCTTAGGGGAACCTGTTCCAGTCAACCAGAAATAACCTTTTTTAGTGGAAAAAATGTACCTGGACTGTTCACTGCACTATAAACAGGAGCTTCAGTTAATGTTTACAACTAACATTAGTATGAAAAGATCTCAGTGTCTTTAACTGTAGAGTAATTGATTGTGTGAAATATATATAAACCTGTGAAAAGAGGTACTGCATGCTGTGAAATGCATGATTGGTTGCATGATTGAGCTGACAGGAAGTCTATGACTCAAAGTATTTTCACAACTTTGATGAACCATGAAGCACCACAGAATACAATAACACATCAAACCTTAGATAGATAGATTCTATCTATGCATCTATCCATCTCTCCATCTATCTATCTAGAGTTTCCTTCAGAGAGGTATCTATCCACACACAACGTCTATCTAAAGTTTGATGTGTGATTATTGCCTTCTGAAATACTTCTTAGTTTACCAAAGTTGTAAGATGTTAACACTTCTACCTTGAGGTGGATGAGCTACACCAGCAGAACAACCACATCTACTTTCATTACTGTCAGAACAAGAAATTGAGGCAAACAACAACTTGTTGAAACTGGACAGTTAAAGACTTGAAAAAGAAGAAGTGATTTTTTTTTTAAATTGTCAGCTATTCAATTTCAACAAGATTGCAGTTGTGCCTCATGAATGGATGTTTAGATAATTGCATGAATGTACAGGTGTACCAAATAAAGTCGACAGTGATCGTTCAAACTGGACATGGAAGCCAAAGCACAGCAACATGTACAAAGGAATGTACTGGAAAGTAAAAAAGCCCTTTGTTTTAGATGAGTCAATAGTCAGAAAATGGTTTTGAGCAGGACTTGAGACTGATGTTCTCAAAGGTTTCCTTTTTTAATTTGGTCGTTTTAAATCTACCAAAATAACTTTGGAAGGTCTCACAACTAAAACAGCAGATCAGATTAGTAATGCTGTTAAAAAAAAGCAACCACCCTTGAAGCTTTGAGATGAAGTTGTTTGGGTAAGAGAGCCTGTTTTTACAACTTCCTAGGAAAACTGTAAAAGGCATTATAACAAGCTGGAAAAAATATGGCACAACCTAGACACTAACAAGTTTGGGTTGACTTTCCAAATTGAGTCTATAGGACTACGACATCATGAGACACTGTTTTTTTTTTTTTTATAGCTTAATTTACTTGCTTGTTACTTTCCACAGTGACCTCTACTGTATGAAGCTCATGCAAAGGTGAAAGCACAAACATTACGGAAACCTGTTGCAAAACCAAAACATATGCAAACGTCAAAGCGTGTGCAAAAAGAAAAGCACTGCAAGACCAAAAACACACATGACTTCAATAATAAACTGCTGATGGCTTATTTAAAAAAAAAAAAAATAACAGGTAAGTTCCCCTGTTGTTAGAAGTGTTCCTGGTGGTCTTTTAAGCAAATTCATTTAATAATTACAAAGTACAGAAACTCCTCTTTAAAACTTTTTTTTTTTTAAACAGAAGAAGCTTCAAACAAATGAAATAAATTATGACTTAAATGCATATTTATATAAGTCACAGATTATTTTGCGGCACAAAGTCAGTGTTTTCAGTGCATTTATATTTTATTCCTGAATTATGGTAAGATGCAGTCAGAAAGATAAATTATATTGCAGAATCACTCACTCACTCACTCATTGTCTATACAGTACCACTTTATACTGGGTCGTGGGGGAGTCTGGAGCCTATACCAGGAAACTTAGGGACGAGACAGGGTACACCCTGGATGGGGTGCCAATTCATCGCAGGGCACACAAACATACACACACTCATTTACAGACTATGGGCAATTTGGGAATGCCAAATAGCCTAACCTGCATGTCTTTGGACTCTGGGAGGAAACACATGCACACAGACCCGGGGTGGGGACCAAACGCGAAGAGGATGGACTACAATGTGTGTTAAAGTTCTGATATCTAATTTCATATGGGGAGAGTTAAGGCTTTTAAGAATTTCTGGTAACTAGTTTAGATAATGTTGTTAGTCTTTTGGCTGTTCCTTTTGCGGGGTCGCCACAGTGGACCATCTAATTTGCACAACAACTTGGCACAGGTTTTACGCCGGATGCCCTTCTGTAGTTTAATAATATATGCTTAAAAACACACAAATCTTGGCAAACCAGAATTTTTTTTTTCTTCAGCCAATTTCAAATCATTCTCTTCCACTTTCTGTTCAGCCTGCCATCACTCTGTTTGGGACACAGTTCTCACAGGTTTAACACAGAGGTGAGATGTCAAGTGCAGAATGACGCATAACCGTCATGTCATACTGGGATGGTTTTGTCAATAATATTCTTCTGAAAAAATCTGAACTTTACCTTATAAATACCCGCATGCAGACCCTGATGCTTGTGTGCTACCATTACCTGCAAATGGAGTTTGCGGTCAACTCACTGTCGCTCCTCACGCTGCTTCAATGTTTCGGCAGCCCTTAATTCTGTCTGTCATATGAGCCGTCACTGTAGACACATCGCAAATTTCAATAGCCCTGAGCTCGGCCTAGACGACGCTGCCTACGTCGAGGAATGCCTGTGACATGTCACAGTATGACATAAAAGTTGATGATGACACTGCCACTGTTGCATCAGGTGAGGAAAGCCGGTGACACTCTTGTGATGGAACTACCTGCACAACCACATTAACAAAAGCAGGTAGTATTAATAATGTAAGCATACAGAAAAAAGCAAAAATATACGAGAGGACAGTTATGAGGGATAAACAATGAGTTACCAAGAGACACGTTTTTGTTTCAATAAAAATGTCTAGAAATGTTGAAGTTTTGTTCTTTTTATTATATCTAATTAATTTAAGATATATAATTAAAAAAGGTGTGCATTTAGAAATAGTTGTTTATGAAGAATTTTGCATTTAAAACAGAATAATTAACTACATGTTCAATGTTTTTGGAATTTTCATAAAGGAGTGAGAGATTGATGTGGTCTAAGAGATGTCATTTTAGGAGAGACGAGAATCTTTTTGTCTTCTCACACTTAAAAAACAAATGTGTCAAAGTTTCATCTACTGTATCACAGAGAAGCATTTGTTATCTAGCTCCAAATATCAGGATAAAACAGAGTTCACAGGGTAAATCTTGTGGATGACCTTAAATTTTTTTTTCTGTTGGAAAATTCTTCTTTGAGTTTGAATTACTAATAATAATTATTATTACACTGTCTGTCTGTTATATCGATACCATCTAAAAGTAAATTCGATTGTTTAATAAACAAAACTTTAACGCGGAAGTGAGAAGGCGCAATACGGAATGACGTCACTTCCGATCCGGGCGCTTGTTTGGGGGAAAATGAAACATGGACGCCTCCACTAAGACCTGTCTCTTCTTTGCTCTCTCTGAGCACAGAAAGCTTATGAACAGATTCTTAGTCCACATTAATGATGAGGCGGAAGAACAAAAAAAGCGCACAAGGTACTTTTATTTAGTTTCATGTGTTTGGGGGGGGGGCAGCATTATTTATGTGTTGCTATGTGTGCTAACGTCTAGTGGATAATTGTTCCTGTAGCAAGCAGACCCTAGCTAACATCGCAAGCAGTATACTTAATATGGACATGTATTCCTGCAAGTAATAGTGCATTTTTCACTGTCAGTCGTGTGTATATGTTGTTAAAAAAATCTATGGTAAGTCTTGAAAAATTAAAATGGAAAATTATCCTCTGGTTACTTTCTAGCACTTTCTACTTTCAAAATCATCCAAAAATAGGCAAATTTCTAAATTCAAGCAATAAGGCACTGTTTGAAATCTTTGAACAGAATATATATAAGTATATACATTTCCCGGCATTAACGCATTGAGGTTTCTATACACAAAGCAAATGATTAAAAGAGTTAAAATGAGAAGAGCCCCACCTAGACACAATAACAACAATATGGTGTATAAGATAGCTTGAGGCCATTCATGCAAACCATAGACTGTATAAAAAGAACCGTGTGTTATGTGCAGTTTCCTTCCTCATATATTTTAAAGAGAGCCAGTGCTGGCAGTTGGTTAGCACAGTGGCCTCATGCCTCCAGGGTTCGATTCCTGCCTCATGGTCTGTTTGCATGTTCTCCCCATACTCCAAGTGACACATGGCTCAAAGCGAGGCTTTATTTGGTGCTGCTCCTTCTGCTTCATGATCCTTCGAACTTCTGTGCCATAAATAACATCGCTAGTTTCATGTGTTTTGCCTGTTTCGATAATGTGATTGATGAGAGAGTAAACTGAGTAGAGTGCTAAAGCACTTGTAAGGCCTGCAGTAAACACGGTATGGTGTACTGAGCTTATGTAACAACTCATTAGTAAAGAGAAATAATACAGATCTGTTTTTGGTGCCTTTTTGGTTTTTGTCTTCTTAGGATAGCAACAACAGCTATGCTCCGCTCCCCACAAAGAGTGACACTGAAGACTGGGACAAAATGGGAAGTCATGCCGAACATGGATGACGATGCATTTTTTCATCCTTTCAAAGTCACCAAAAGACAGTTTGATTTTCTCCTGATGGTGCTGCAGCAGCAGGGGCTGAAATGGCAAAAAGCTAGAGGTCAGCCAACAGTACCTGTAAGAATGAAGGTCTTGATGTTTCTGTGGTACATGGCAAACCAGAACGGCTTTAGAGACATTTCAGACAAATTTGATGTATCGGAGTCAACAGCACATAAATGTGTTTTGGAAGTGCTTGCCATTTTTTCCACTCTAGGGCCGTCCTTTATCTCCTGGCCAAATACCGGTAGGAAAAAAGCGTCCTCAGCTGCTTTCCAAAAGTTGTGTGGCCTCAGTGGAATCATTGGTGTACTCGATGGGTGCCACATCAAGATAAACCGACCAAACACAAGAGGGGGAGACTACATGAACAGACAGTCATTTTATTCTGTCCTTCTTCAGGGGATTGTTGATGACAGAGGGAGATTTATTGACATCTTTGTTGGACCACCTGGCAAAGTTGATGATGCCAGAATGTTGAGGGCCTCCAACTTTTATGCAGACTGGCATGAGAAAATGGGTGAATACAGATTGCTCGGAGACAGTGCCTACACTGGGCAGGCTGACCCGTTTATCGTCATTCCGAAATGTGATGATGGGACCCTCACTGTAGCTGAGCAGCTCCAAAACTCTAGAATCAACTCTGGGAGGGTTGTCATAGACCAAGCTTTTGGAAGGATGAAGTGCAAGTGGAGGCGGGTGAGAGACCTGCAGAACACTCGTCTTGAAAATGTAGTCATGATTATTATGGCAGCCTGTTTCCTCCACAACATGTGTATTGGTGACAATGAAAAGTGTGAGGAGCACCTGCAAGGCTGTCCAAGGCAGGCAGATGACAATGTTTAAGTTTGCCTTTTACATTTTTATGTTCAGATTACTGTACAATTAAAAGTACACTTGTAAACATGTATAAGGATTTGTTGTTACATTCAACAGGTTTTCAATAATTCATTAATTTGATTTGCCAATTACATTTTTTCCCCTTACCACAGTGAAGTTTGAACCTGAGGGGTAATTAAGCTGATCATAAACCTAGAGGTACATTGGCAGCAATTGATTTTAGACAAACCTGCTCCATGTCCAGGTAGTTTTTAAACTTTAGCTTAGCTATATATTGTGATTTTGTAGTCCTGTCTGACGAAGACGGTTCTCAGGAACAGCCGACAGTATACACTCACTGTCCACTTTAATAGGAACACCTGTATGTCTGCTCATTCGAGCAATTGCCTAATTAGCCACTCAAATGTCAATTAACACATTCAATTTGATGTAGACAACTATAGATGTTCACATCAGCTTCCACACCTGTTAGCCAATAAAAACAATCTGAGGCTCTTATGGGTATAGACCAGGAGTCGGCAACTTTAAACACTCAGCCATTCAGTCCCGTTTCCCCACAGAAAACACCAGGAGCCACAAAACCCTTTTGACATCCAGAATGAAGAGAACACTGGATATAATGCAGTATATTATAATACTATGTATAAAAAACTGTGTTGCATTTATGAAATAAATTAACTGCAACAGACAAAAAAATATATTTCTGAAGGAAACAAAACACTTTAAAATAACACATTCAATATCTCCTTGAGCCCTCTTTGTATTTGTGAAATAAAAAAAACAAACTTAAAATAAAGTGGCAAGCAACGATGACGGACCCAAGCACCCTGCGCCATCACCACCCCGGTGCAGCACACATCACACACTATACAGGACTAATGTCAGTTTGGGCCCTAAATATTTGTTGAGTGCGTTAGTGTGTGTATGTGTGTTCATCTGTGAGTGTTAATATTTGTAACGTGTGTGATGAAAGTGTGTTTCTGTGAGAGAGAGAGAGAGAGGTGTGTGTGTGATAAGTGTGTTTGTGTGTGCGTGATGCGAGTGTGTGTACAATAGGCTGCAGATTCTGGAGAAAAAGCATCACACTATGATGTTACCCAACGGGTCACTGAATATAATGGCACTCAATATAATGCCACACAAAGTTATTAATCATTTTTTCGGTGTATGTTTAAGGCATTATCACAGCTGACCTGTTTGAGATATCAAAAATCTCTCATGTGTTTGAGATACCTCAAAATCCCTTATCCTCAATGTCTTTAGATCACATCGGCCTTATTTGGTGGCGATCGTATAAATTTCCTAGGAGGAGTATATCAAAATCCATTGGGTGCGTTTTTTGCGAATGACCCAGAATAACCGGCCTTCTGAGTGGGCCCAGGACAAGAAGTGCGAAAGTTGTTTGGCTCAATGAGCTCTAATTGTGTACCGAGTTTCGTGTGCCTACATGAATGTGTATGAGCTATGCAGCAAAATTTCGTGGGGGCCCCTGAGGGCCCCCGGCCACGAGACGATCAGGCATCCTAATGGCAGCAGATTCCAACCTGTCTGCCAATTTTCATGAGATTTTGAGCATGTAAAGACCGCCGAAAAGTCCAAAAGTGTGGAAAAAAATAATCCTTAAGATTTATTTTTAACAAGAGGTTGCTTGGGCCCTAATTATCCACCTGCAGCAAACCAAAAATGCCATCTGCTTCTGTGTGCCGTCATCCTTTTATCATGGGTGTCTGTAACTGTATGTAACTAAATTAATAAACTACACAAACTGAGTTGACTACACAGTAAGATATCACCTGATTAATTTTCATTCATTTATTTCTAAAAAAAAAAAAAAAAACAGGGTCAGGAAAATCTTCACTATTTACAAAATTTGGAATATTTTTTTCCTAAATGCAATTTTTATTACACATTAACACAGAAGAAATATTAAAATTATATTAACAGCACACAAGTAGTAATCTAGCCATGAATTAATCCAGTTACCGTAGATTACTTAATTCCGTCATGATCCATTAGTGCATTTTTACCTTAGATCATGTTTTAATAAGAATGTTAATGTGGATTATAGAGCCAACTTTTATCCAAGCCAAGCATTTCATATTTTTTGAGATAATATGAATAATGACTACATTTTCGTTACATATGTTTTAATCCACTTGCTTTTTGAAATGTCCGTTTTACTGCTGCAGAAAAGCGAACTACTTAACATGAACACAAGATCACTGCATAAAGGCTAGAGAACACAAGAATCATCAATAAAGCGAACACGACAAACTCAATATTTTATAAAAATGAGCATGTTTACTTTTAGTTTTTTTGAATATGGTCAGGAAAAACTGACCAGTAAACACGTTTTACACACAAGCCATTCTGATTCCTATGACTTTTTGGTAGCAGTGAAAATGTTTCAACAAGATGTACATATCAAACTAACAATGTAAATCCACTTATGTGCACATACAACTAAATTGGACATACATTGTTTAAGGCTATGCTATTACCCCACCCCACCCCCTCCAAAAAAAAACAATGGAAATCATATTACCAGAATCTCCCAGAACCTGCTGTACAGTTCATTACATTTTCTCCAAGAACTTACACATTAGCTCCTCAAATCCCTTCTGGGCAGATTTCATCTGGGCCAGAATTTCCTCATGGCGCCGCTGACTGGCCGCCTCAGATTGCTTTAAAAAGTCCAGAAGAGTGGAATAGTCCTCGTCTGTCCTCCTCCGCTTGCGCAAAGGTTGCGTTGGAGAAGCTGGTCTCGTAGATGTTTGCCTTGTTGTAGACGAGTCTCTCAGACCATCAATACTTAATGCCTTTTTTCTGCGCCCCATTACACCTTGCACCGTGCCAACAGCGGGGAATTCTATGTCATGATGGCCATCCAACAGCTCTTCCATCTCAGTAAAAAACTGAAACCGTGTTTTTGTTTGACTGCTTGTGTTATTATGCTCCAAGACTTTCTTGTATCCATCCTCAAGGGTGTACCATTTTCTAGCCACCTTACTTGGGTCAAAAGTCTCCATGAAGTGTTTGGACAGTTTATTAGCTATATCTATCCATAGGTTTTTCTTTTGACCTTTGGCAGACTTCAATCTGTAATTCAGCTCCTTAAAAGTTCTTGGAAGACCTCTGCCATCTGCCTCCAACTGGTTACGGATTAAATCGATCAGAAAGCGTGTTTGCTCTTTATTGAAAGACTCATTTGGTGGCAAGGGTTCATCTGAAGGAGACGTTTCTGTCTCTATATTGCTTTCTGTAAGAACAGAACAATTAGAAAATGTACCACCAGCAACCGTTTTCTTTAAGAAAAGCACATATGTACATAAAAGGTGCCTTAGAATATAAAGTGTGGCCCAAATATCTGGATCCACAAGTATTGTTCCTTATATGAAATTAAACAGTATATTGTCAGCCAAAACAATGTATACACACTTCCGGAAAGGAAGAATAGTATGATGTATAATATTATTGTCAATATAAAATCATAGGATCACAAATTCAGTATTAAAATATTAATACAGTACAAGTCTTCCCTTTTCCTGAAGAGTGTACACATTTATTTGGGCGACACTTTATATTATATAATATTGTTCTTTTTTATTTCTGACCCAAGATAACTTTTAACAGAACCTAACATAAAACCACTTGACTCTGGGTTCCAGTCATCCTAAGTCAGTCATTCATAATTAGCCTAGAACAATGGTTGCACTAAAGGAGGAAAATCACATATGCATCAAACATCTTTAGTCCTAATACATTAAGAAACATTTAACTTTTTTAATTATTCAGCTTATACAAGGGCTGTGAAGTCAAAGGTCATCAATTTGAGTACTTTCTTTAATTTATACTTTTGGTAAACTTTCAAAAGAAGGCATTCTGGTAACATTTACAAAATGATTGTGTTAATTATTCACTCAAACACACTACTCGTGACTACAGTCCTTCTGGCTAATAATTGCTTACACTTTACAAGTCCAAAACCAGTTGCTACATCAAATCATCATTCTTCCATCCATTCTTATCCTGTGTAGTGTAGGGTCATGTGGTGTTTGCAGAATATCTCAGGAAGCTCTGAGCACAAGTCTGGGATGGATTCAGTGCCGGTTCATTTCAGAGCAGAAGTGCACCTAACAGAAATATGTTATGGGGAATCTACAATGCACTTCATGAGGGGAAAACTAAAATACCCCAAAGCAGAAACATGCAATGGTGTGAGGACCGTGCTTCCAAACAGATAATATATAGCAAAACAAAGAGAAAGCAATCAACAATCTCTCTCCACACACACACACACAGTATATAGCTGGAATATGCAGATACACTAGTGTTCCTTTACTAGAAAAGTAAAGGAAAATACCACTGGTGGTCAATGACAGACACTTATGATGTTTTGGTTGTACCAGAGTCTGAGTGTGTGTGTGCTTGGAGGGGGCGTTAAATACAAGCACTCACCAGTAACATACACAGTCACTCTCTCTGTCATGGTGTCGTCAATGTAGCACGCAGTGGCCTCGCGCGCCGCCTGGAACAGCTGCTCAGTGAGAGGGATACTCCTCTGTGACTCCGCGAACAGACTCATCCCACTGTCTGCCAAGCCTAAGGGGTTTAAACACACACACTACGTTACATTCACAGTCTCTGGGTTGCTGTATAGCTGTGTAACTACATTGAATTGTAAGCAACATAATTTGTAAGAACTGCAGTGCACCAACTACAGCGAACAATAGCAGCGACTGGCGTTAGCAACAAGCTAGCCAGCTAAGGTTTTGTGATCTGGGTGATAATATGGTCGTGTTTATCCCGATCTTAACCGCGCTTGGCATGCTTAGTGTTCGAGATTTAACCGAGTGCTGTGCGTGTACTCGCTGATCGAAAGCAAACACTCCATAATTACATCTAAACGTAAGTAAAAGCTACTTTACTGCGTTCGACTTACCTCGGAAGTAGGAGCTCGGAAATACGTCATTTTCGACCTCCGTGTGGTTACCCGCTCTCAACATCGCGCATGCGCACACTTAAAAATAAATAAATAAATGAATAAAAAAAATAAGTTAAAAAAACTCCGAGCAACATTAAAAACAATTCATAGTTGTTATAGGTCAACTGAGTGGATGCTTAAAGGGTTCATACATTTATTATCTCATTTGTAAATAAATCTTTTTTTAATGGTGTAGAATAGACTAATAAGGCTATTTATATTGGACATTTGAAATTGTAAATTTTTATTTATAAAATTAGCATGTATCATGTAAAAATGTATTATTATCAACAAATAATATATGCACACATACACACACTTTAATGTGATGCGAGTAATTAGTGACAGGATTTATGATTAGGCCTAGGTGTTTTGCCCTTAGATGTTCAGTAATTTTTATTCTAGTTTAATAGTAACTACTGTGCCCCTGCGACTCTTTAGCCCAAGAGACTTTTTATTTTATAGTAATAAAGATACTTACTATATAGTACGTGTAAAATCTAGAATAAAATTTTCTGTAAAACAGTGTTAACTGAAGTATTGTCCCACATTGATCTCCAAACACATCAAGCAATTCCATGCCACCTTAAAGATCACCTCGTGGGAAAAAGTATGATCAATCTTGTCCCAAAATGATCCTTGAGTCAGCAGTCTGACTCAGTGGGCCACAACAAGTTTAGTGTTTTCCCTGCTTACAGCACACCTGATTTCAGTCATAAGCTGATTAACAGCACTTCCTAATTGAAATTAGTCTGGTTGCTGTTTTTTGATGAGCATCCACCCACTATATCACTGAGCTCTTTTTTTTTCTTACAGGATAAGGATAAGGGTGGAAAAATATATTTCTTTACATTCAGTTAAGGCCACATTATGCATAATGTAACTAGAGATGTACTAGGTTGACAGTAATGTTTTAGCAGAACCATGACATGTAGCTAATCCAGTTGAATTATCTGATAAAGCTAAGCTAAATATTATCATCAGTTTACCACAGAGCAGGTTCCAAATGAATATGTTGTAAATTATACAATCTTTTCGATGAGGAATCAAATGAAGGAATTTTCAATTCCATTAGACAGATGTCTTCTGACTTTTACTGATGCCCAGACACAGTTACTAATGTGTCCGCTAGAGGTCCTCACATTGCTTGTCTTTTGATTCTGTAAAGTTGCTTTGCGACAATTACAATTGTTAAAAGCACTATACAAAATTAATTTAATCCAATTGTCTCAATTTTCCAGTCACACTAACTCATACAGAATAGTATATACTGGATCTACAGGGTAACCCTGCCCAACCCACTGGAAACAAAAGGGCCATCACCCAAAAGTGATTTCCAAAAAAGATTTATTTTCTGGAAAATATAACCAGAGCCTTATTTGTTTAATTTGCTCTGCCTGAAAAGGTTAATATTCGAAAGCATTGTGTACTGAGCAGCTCTGGTGACATTGAGGGGGAAATAATATGTTGTTGGAAATACTATTGGGAGCGGGATATTATGTTGTGGACTTACTAAGGCGTGAGAACAAAATAATATAATGCATGGCCACTACATAATAACCTCATAGCATTTAGCCTCTTGTAAACTACAGGAAAATTTCAATTGATTCCATCCATAACTGTTAGTATAGATGGATGATGATGACCTTTATTTATTCACTGACATACAGCATAACACCAATCAACAATCAGCCTGTCGCATCTGGGGCATGAATCATGTCATTATCACACATGCTTTAAGTCGTGGCCACAACATACTATCTAGTTCCCACGACTTAGTAAGTCATGGCCACAACATAGTATCTCGTTCCCACACCTTATTAAGTGGTGGCCACGACATAGTATCGCATTCCCATGCCTTAGTAATTTGTGGCCATGATATAGTATTTTGTTCCGACGCCTTAGTAAGTGGTGGCCACGACATACTATATCATTCCCATTTTCCCCCAATGTCACAAGAGGGGCTCCTTAATTGTACAAGCACTTGCAGAAAAAAGTACAGCCAGTATCCAGGGAGATAATGACGGCTCTCAAAAAGCAGCAGTTAGTTTTCAGTGTCTGGTTTGATAAAAGGTGAAACCGTTGCCTTTTTATCAACATTTATTCTGCTAAATTCATTGTAAAGTCTAATTTTCCCCGCAAACAGATCCAAACCCACTGTAGTGTTTTGCCTCTATAAGTCAAGGATGACCAGGACAACGCCATATTTGTGTGTGTAATTTTGTTCAATTAAGGCTATTATGTATAATAAAGACTAACTGTTTTGTTCATAGTTGCTTATAACATTTATCTTTCACACAGGTCTTGGGCTGAAATCTTTTGAATTCGGTTACAAGTCTAAACCAAAAAAAAAAAAATCACACCAGGAAAAAAGCAAGTTTTATGACGTAAAAAATGACTGCAAATTGGAAATCTGTTTACCGTTGCCACTGCGCCGCCATGTTTCTGTGACGTCAGATCTGTTTACGTCAGAGCGTTCGTGCAACGTTAAGGTTCCCCGAGTTTCCGACTTGGAATTCCGTCTTGAACGGCAGTTTCATTCCCATTTTCCGTGTGGAAGGTCGGGGTTTTCCGAGTTCCACACAATAGATTCCAAACGTATAACGTGCAGACAAAAACACATCACAGTGGAGTTCAGGAATACTATCGAGCTTAAATAATGTTCGAGAGCAGTTAGTGTAACGGCAGTATGGACAGCAGAGGTCAGCATGGACTACAACACACAAAGCCACAGGACTCTCTCCTGACCCACAGTCATGTGCTGCTTGTTTATGCAGTTAAACGGCCTTAAGGTTATTTCAGATTACTCAAGGGACATGCCAAGATCAGATCAAAACTAATGAGAAGCATCAGTTCAAATCAAATCGTCTCATATCCAATAAATAAAATAAGTTTGAGTATCATTACTAAAAAATGTTCAAAATGACACTTCGGCTATTCAGGCCCTCAACCAGAACTACACAACGAATTAAAATGAGGAGATTTGCTTTGGCTTTTGATTCCTTCACACCATAAACACACACATTACATTACTTGCTATGTTGCGTATTTGCACACTGCTTATATTTTGCATATTTCTTGTTCTGGTTTGCATACTGCTTATTTACACACAATATGAGAACTAACTTACACCTTGGAAAATAACTTTACATTAAAATCATATTGCTGCAACATAATTTAATTATATCTTCAGTTTACAATTACATTTTGTACATTCTCCTGTGTAAAAAAAAGTGTGTGTGTGTGTGTGTGTGTGTGTGTGTGTGTGTGTGTGTGTGTGAGAACTATATATGTGTGTGTGTGAAATGTTTGTATATTTGAATATTCCAACCTAAACGTTTATTTTATTTTTATTTAATATTTTTTATTGAAAATTCTATTCTTAGTTTGATTGTATGTTCTTGTGAAATCTTTCTGCTCTCTTCTAACATTCCAACAGACAGTCGTATTGCACTGCATATAATACTTAGAATTTCACTGCATATCATACTGTGTATGATTGTGTATGTAACAAATAAAATTCAAATTTTAATTTGACCTGGAAACAACGTTCATTTTTAGATCTGTGAGCGTTTTAGATCACGGCTCCACAATTGGCAGAGGATTTGAAGAAAATTATTTTCTATTTTTTTCTTGACTTCACAAAGACGGAAAATAATACAGTAAGATCAGTGGCCACTTAAAATCAGTTAAAATATAGTTGTAGCGGTGATCAAGAGGTTGAGAATGAGCCATCATGCCACTAGTCAGAGTCACGGACAAAGGCTTCAGAATTGCCACAAGGGTTATCATTTGAAATCAGATTTTGATTCTGATCAGGTTCTGATTTTACAGTGTAAAGGTCATGGCATAACATTAACCTGTCAACAGAATAAAAATGAAATAAAATAATTATTGAAAAAAAAAAAACCTTGGTGTGATTGGTGTAGACCTGACTAGGATTTCAACATTGTGTATAGTTTTAACGTAAAGCACATAGGTGGGAGAGTGATGATGTAGAGCTACAGGAGCGCAAAAGGTGTTGGGGAGATAAATGCATGTGGATAGATTAAAATACTGGCAGACAAAATAACTCCAGTCATCAGAAGCTCGTCAGAAGTGAAATATTCCAGCATGATAACAATCCAAAGCACACAGCCAAAATCATGCAAGAATTTGAATGCAAGAAAGAAAAGTATAAACTTGGGCTGGCCAAGTATGTTGCTTGACCGGTCCAACAGAACACCTTTGATTTATTTTAAAGAGGACGGTAGTGCAACACAAGCTCCAGCAAAGAGCAGCTGCAAAAAAGGGTCAGAACCTCTCCCCAGAAATGTGTGCAACAATGGTATCCTCCGTGCCGAGGAGTCTGTCATTGTACATGAAAATGGATATTTGAAGCTTTGAAGAATTTTTTTTTCTCTGTAATAAAATGTGTACTGACTTTGACTATTTAAAAAAAAAACATAAATTTAAATTGTGCTTTTCATTTTATATGAGAGAAAAACCCCTACTGTTCATCCTGAAAAGAATGCACTTCTTTTTAGTAAGCTGATTCACCTTTAAAGATGTAATTTTATTTTACCTATGTTTATTTATAAATACCTGCAGATAAGATATTTTGTTTATTAGGCATTACAATCTCACACTGAATAGCCCTGATTTTTTTCTAGACAGATTTTTTTTTACTTAAGAATGCTGACTTTCATATTAAGAACTTCTGGAAGATATTATTAGACTATCCTTGAATATCTCAGTCTGCAATAAATTTAAAGAAATGCAATGTAATATCATACATAGAGCTGATTAATCTCCAAATAACTATAGCAAAATAAATAATACTGTATCACCCCAATGTCCCAAATGTAATAACAGTATCGGCACATTCTTTCATTGTCTTTGGGAATGCCCTATGATTGCTGATTTTTGGAATAGTATTTGTGATAAACAAATAAAATAATATAATATAATATAATACGGTATTTAAACAGAAGATTACAGCATCTCCGTTAATGTGCCAGCTGGGTGTCTTGCTCTCCTCTTATTTGAAACATTCAGATGTCTTTAAACCTTTGCTGATGTTGGGGAGAAAATTAATGAATAATAGATGCATCGGGATGGAACCCCTTCTTATTAAGGACTGGATAATCTTGATCAAGGATGCTATTATTATGGATATATATTGAAATATATTGAGAAGTAAATCCAAATAATTTCACAAGCTATGGGTAATTTCAGTCCTTTGAACTGTCTTGGCATTGATACAATTGATTAAGTATCCTTAACTGCCTACATGGTGATATGTTAAAAAACAACGTAATTGTTTTGAATTAGACCACACTGCTGTTTTTATTTTTTGAAAATTGTACACTGTTAATGCTTTATCCATTACTATGTAAAAATTCAAAATGTATTTCTTTAAACCAACTGTGTCACAGTAATACAGAGCACGACGTCTAGTTGTCCGACTTGGCAGAGGTAATAGAGATCTGTCTGATACAGATGTAGAATGTAGAAAAAACCTGTCTTTTAAATTAGGTGGATAAAAGGGGAAAAGGACAAAAGTAAATGATAGATGGTCGGAATGGAAAATTAAAAAGGTGATGGAAAATGTAGGGAATAGAAAAGGATGGATGTTTAATTAGAACGTTTGGAGATATTCTCTGTACACATAGCTCTGCACATGCATTTCTCCGCTATACAGTAATGTAAAGTTCACTGTGATATCTATCAGTTTACGTCTGCCAGTACAAACAGTGTATGTCTGCCCATACAAACAGCAATAAACACACTGTGTAATAGGAGTCATTTAGTCATGACATCATTTCTAAAGATCTTAATAAATTCTATGGATTTTAATAGATTATTAGGAAATTAAAACTAAAACCGAGTGTTTTCGTTTTAGTGCATTTTGTAGATATTAATAAAAAGCCAACAATCATAATAAGGGTAAATGCTAAAATAAAATCCACTAAACCAATGAATAGACATTAAAAATGTTCTTCAATACATCAAGATTTTGAGTTTTCAGTTCTTGTATTAACACTATAAACCGGTAAAACGTATTTGTGAAATCATCATCCATATCAGTCCTGGTGGACACAGTAGTGAAATATGATCTGTAGTTGATGCCGTCTCGACTAGGCATGCTTTACGGGCAACTACTGTTCTATATTTGGCTCTGCTGATCATTCAGGGTACTTATAGGGCAGAGGCCCGGAGGTGGGCGACGGCAAAGATGATCGCGGTACCAATTAGAGTACTCGGCGCCATGTATCTGAGCTCAGATTGTGTTGACAGACTCCTGGGCGGGCTTGGTGGGCATTTGTAGTACACCAAGTTTATTTACATCGTCCTTTATCTGTCAACGGCCTCTCAGTGTTTGGTGGTCCCTCAGGCCAGAAAGGCCAGAAATAGCATTAATTAGGACAGGGAGGGAAAAGAGGAAGAGAGAAAACGTGTGGAACCGCTTGTAGGCCATCAACAGAGGGCTATAGCGGTCTCGACTCCTCTCTTGTCTGCCTGTGTTTGTACGCCTGCCAGTACCACCATCCCTTGTGGATGATAAGGATTGAATCCAGCAATGAAATTGGCAAGACAGCATTATCAGATGCTCCGGCATGACCACACACTGAGTCATCCAACGGCACATCCCTGATCTCTTTAATAAGGTGTGCCAAACTTTCAATGCAAGGAAGCAATATGGCTCCTTCAATAAACAGACGTATAAATATTTATATTGAATAATCTACAAATCAATTACTAAAGGACTAAATGTCCCCAATTTAATACAGAAAGTACAAAAAGTAATTGACAAAAAGAGAAAAAGAGGTAAAAGAGAAAAAAGTATGGTATAAATTTCTAAATTAATCCTAAAAATGCATGTACAGTAGTGCAATGGGTAATTATTTTAAAAAGAAGTTCCCATTGCACTAATATATGTGCATTTTTAGAATTTATTTAGAAACTCCAAAAAGGTACAACGTACCCGACATCTTTTATTTATTCATTTATTGCAATTAAAATAACATTTCTTCAGTCTGGAAAAAAACTGCATTTCTGTTTAAGGCTATTTGTTTCCCCTGTGGTATAAACAGATCTGGTACAACATTTGGACTCCCTTCGACCTCTGGCGTGCTGTGTTATCTGGCACCAAGACATCAGCAGCAGATCGTTCAAGCCGCCCTGTAAGCTGCAAGTTGTGGCCTCCATGGCTCAGACCTATCTGTCCAGAACATCTTACAGACACTTGATCGGATTGAGGTCTATTGAATTTATGGGTCAATTTAACACCATGGACACTTTGTCATGTTCCTCAAACCATTCCTGAACATTTTCTCCAGGATGTCAGGGTGCATTATCCTGCTGAAAGAGGCCACTGTCATTAGGGAATGAAGTGGTGTACTTGGTCCACAACAATGTTTAGGCAGACTAACTGCCCTCCACCCATCAACCCCAAATCATAACAGTCTTGTACATTGGCCACTATGTACAGTGTATGACGGGTGCATCGGGTTCATGTGCTTCAGTTCTTACGCTGGACTTTTCAGACCACATGATCCTTTCCCATAGCTCCAAGTCATTGGGTTACCTAGCAAAAAAGGTCCCAAAATTTCCCAGGAGAACTTTGTCTAAAGCATCAAACTGCCTCTGGCCTTCTTCGCATGATGTAAAGCAAACCATGATTCACCAGACCAGGTCAGCTTCTCCCATTTTGCTCCCTGGTCCAGTTCTGATGCTCACATGCCCACTGTAAGACGTCTCACCAGTGGACAGGAGGCAACATGAGCACTCAACCCCATAAACATTAAGCTGCAATGTACTGAGTTTTTGGAGCTATTCTATCTTTTTGATTTATTTATTTATTTAGCAATTTGTGCTAAAGAAGCTCTTCTGTGGGATTAAACCAGGCAGGCTAACCTTGGCTTCCCATGCACAGCAGTATGCCTTGCTCACATAGACCTGTCGGTGGTTCAGCACTTGTACTTCCTTAGTCCTCTTGGTAGGTACTAACCACCACATTCTGGGAACACTCAATCATCTAGTAATCACAACGTGGCCCAAATCTTTCAGATCCGTACACTCGCTCAATTTCCGTGCTTCCACCACATCATCAACCAATCTTTGAGAATGAATAGTTGTCTTGCTATCTTATTAACCCCAGCCCTGTGCACATGTTATTGTAATGAGATAATACATATTATTTCACTCACCTGTCAGTTGTTTTTAATGACACAGTAAGTGTAAATATAAGGTTGAATATGTAAAGATATTGTTGTTATCCATCACTATTGGGAAGAGGTAAAAAGGAAATAATGCACATTTGAAAGCTCAGTGGTTAAGGTGTTGGACTACTTGAACTTGATGCGTAAGATCCCAGGTTCAAATCCCAGCACCTCCAAGTTGCCGATGTTGGGCCCTTGAGCAAGGCCCTTAACCCTGAACTGCTCAGATGTATAATGAGATATAAAAAAAATGTATGTTGCTCTGGATAAGGGTGTCTGCCATATGCTGGAAATGTGAAAAAGATTAAAAAAAAAAACACAAACAGGTAAAATAATTTAACTAAAATTGATCATTATTGCTATTACTATTTTAGTGTTTTTTTTTTTTTTACCATACCCATGTGGATCCTGACTTCTTATTCAGTGAGGATGGTCGCAAATGAGTGGAAAAAATATTCAAAGTTGATTTAAAATTTTTAGTTGATTCTTGGTATTGCAAGGTTTTAAAATAAACTATTAGGCGCCACATTCAAAACAAAAAGCTGCTTAGGAAGGGTTGCACTTCCTAAAAGCAACCAAAAAAAAATAAAATAAATAAAAATAGCCTACACCGGAACTTCATGAAGCGTGATTGAAGCTATAATTGGAATCGTCTGTTTTGGTTGAACAAGACAAGATCAGCTTTTTAGGGGACAAAAGGGGAGCACACACATACACACACACACTCAAAAAGAAAAAAAAAAAAAAAAAGAATCAGGCACAATATAGAGGTGGATAAGTGATTTGGGGCTTTTTTTTTTTCTCCTGCAGTGATTGTTTAAGGACTCTTGCGATGATTGATGCCATCTTCAATTCTGCTAATGTTCCGGAAAATTTAGCCCAAAAACTTGGCAGGAGGTTTGGACTTAACCGTATCAATATCAATTATCTTTAACTGACCTCTACATCCTTATCCGCGCAAAAATGGCTGCAGGGAATATTTATAAGAATATTAATGAACTGTAGTCTGACTTGAAAATGGTATTCAATATTCCATGAAAGAGTTTAAAATGTCTTATTGAAGTCACGCAGTATCTTTCTGCAAGCTCGGGGCTGTAATGCTCTGCCCACTGAAGCTCTGAATATGGATTTTTGGGAAGGTTTAGCAGAAAATAACGCTCCCACTTCTTGTTTGCAGCATTAAACTAAAACTACACCAGGCTCCTGAAATAAAACATCACTTTTTGGTCAATATTGTGAAGGTTGTTAATAATTCAGGTGTTGACTGTAGCTCATATTCAGTCCTCATGCTTATATAAACATGATATCCAGGAACATGACTCTGTGCACCTATTAAATAGTTCTGAAACAAAATTGCTTTCCTCAAGGTCTTTGTTTACTCACACATTCTCATTTATGCTCCTTTTCCTTAAACTCTCTGTCTCTCTCTCTCTTGCACACACACACGTATGCACAGACAGACACACACACCCTGGCCATAATCATCCAGCCATCCTCTGAACATATAAACCCACCCCATCTTCTTGTCTACAAATACTCAGTGCTCACAGCAAATACTCCAGAGAAGAGCATCACTGAGACCAAGAAGACCAAACTTTCATCTGTGCACCCGTTCCTGAATAAGCTCCTGACAAGGTAAAGCAGGAAATAATCTCGTTTCACTTTCTCAAGCTATTAACCTGGTATTTAGTATATGTAAGTAACCAAGCAGGGTGTATGGAGAGAGAGTTACAACATTTCATTGAGAAACGCCAAACAGAAAAAGCTGCAATTATTTACGTATTAGAATTGAGTTAATTATTCATTATGAAATGATGACTTTGCATGTTTTTGTGACTCTTAGACATTAGATTTGTGATGCATATGGCCGTGAAAAACAAAACAAAACAAAAAACACTGATATTAACAAAAAAAAAAAAAAAAAGAGAAGTGTACTTGTATTATTTTGGCCAGTGTAGATTTTAAGTGTTTTTTTTTCGTGGTGTTTCAGATGTTGTCACACAAGTGTTTTCTGCCCATCTTGGCTCTGTGCTTTTTAATGCATGAGGTGTATTCATTCCTGCTACCAGACAGGCTGCAGCTGATCAGAGTAAGTGCTAATGCAAAACATTAACTTCCACATGGTTTTATGTTTTAATCATAATTGTTTGAGTTAAAAAAAAAACATAAATGATCAGTTATTTGTCTTACATTCATTACAATCATAGAGCAATGTTGTGATGATCCGACTGTTAAATCCTAAAGTTTTTTGTTTCTCCTCTGTAGACAAGCCACAGGTTGGGTCGGGATCTCTCTCCTCACCTGTCCGAGCTCTCGGATCTTGTAGAACTCATTCCCGAGAACGGCGGGGAAATGACCCGTGACTGGGAGCCTAACCCTGCTCGATCTTCAGCCGCCTTGCCTTCCCCTGTGGAACGCGTTTCAACACCTCACGCCAGCACACAGCACCACAGGAACAAAGACAAGAGGTGAGGAAAGCAGTGAATAAACAATAGGCATCATACGTATACTTTCAACTTTCTTAAAATAGAAACCTTAATGTGTTTTGCTTTGTGCTCGAGTATGAAGGATTGTTAGTTGTGCAGGTCAACAAATAAATGACCCCAGGGTCTGTTCAGTTGATAGTATCTTCCTTTCCTTCCTAAAGGCTGCGGGTGACCGTTCCCTTGGACCGCATCGGTAGCTTATACTTGCCAAGCAGAAAGAGTAGAAAGGTGAGCGCTCGGACTTCAATCCTTAAAAACCTCTTTAAATAATGAATGTTACAACGTTGTAGTTATCGTTGTCTGAAAATATATATTTGTATTTATATCCTTGTACAGATTACAGCTTGTTGAGACAGAGCATTTTAAGAACGAGATTTTTCTTTCCCTCAGGATGAACCGGAGGAGCAACGAGACTAATCCAACAGCACTAACACAGGATTCATGTACCATAACAAAGACACAGATTAAGCCTAATCTTGTAAATAACAGCTACAGGAGATTACCAATTTAAACTCTCTTCAATCTAGGATTAGACTTGATATGTATTTAGAAACTTGTCTTGAACAAGTCTGTATGTGTGTGTGTGTGTGTGTTTTTAAATCTATTTATTGATATTTAATGTCACCCTGTAGTGGTATGACAACTGACAGACACTGTATTTGTGTGCCTTTGCTCAATAAAAGTCTAACAAAAACAATGGTTTAGATCATGTCATTATTCATTAGAATGTACTAAAATAAATAATAAATAAAATAAGTGAAGCATTGGATAGGATACCCAATAAAGAAAAGACTTTATTTCTTCAGGTACAGTTAAAGAAAACATCAGATGCCAAAAATATAACATTTGCTTGGCTTTTCTCTTCGTTTTCATATTATGTACAGTTCTGAAAAGGATATGATATTTACAGAGTAAAATAGGAGAAGAGAGGGTCTAAGTTTTGGGAATTTCAAGAAATCCCCCAAAGAAAAAAAAAATTCATTAGAAACAAAATGCCACAACACTTGCAGCTTAAACTCTTTTCTGTACACAAGAGAATCTGGTCTCTCAACTACTAATATTCTGTGTGTGTGTGTGATCTTAATCAGATCTCAGACAAGAGATTAAAATCCAAATTAAGCTCCTTTAAAAAAAAAATCTGAACAAATAATTACATCTATTAAATGGGGGTTGTTGAGTGAGCCCCAACACTCAGGTGGCAGTTGCAACGCTCTTAAACATCATTCATTCGTCTAAAAAAAAATCCTTCAAAAGTAAACCAACAAAAATATTTGATTTGAAACTGCTTACACTTGGTAAGAAGACAGCAGTGCAACCAATGGAAATGTTCTAATTGGATAGTTCCTATTTTAAGTCCAACATTTAAATGTTCCCTACACAGAATGATCTGGAGTTGATAGTTAAGTGCTAGTAAAGGACAGGACTCAGGACTGCCATTGTGCTGACATGCACAGAGAGAGAGAGAGAGAGAGAGAGAGAGAGAGAAATAATAATTACTTAATTACTACCTGTTAATATTGTTGAGTATTAGAAATCTGAGAACAAAACTAAGACGTGTGTGAAAATGACAAGAAACATAAAGAACAACCTATACACAGATCACATCTTCATGTAAAGAGACAAACCTTTGCATCTAAGGATCTGTCCTCTAAAAGGCTTTTCCATCAGAATTCGTTGATAAAGCCGGCACTAAACATTCCCTGATGATCAGACCAAACTGACAGACAGATCGCTCGGAAAAAGAGCATTCCTTACAAGTTTGTCTACAGACATGGAGAAATTCCCCTGGTGTAATTAACCATGTATATGATTGTCAAATATGTGAAAAACTGATGCGCCAATAACGTGGGTCTCAAAAGAACAATCCAGTTCAGAAACAGTGTTATCGTCTCAAACTTGTTAGAAAAAAAGCAAAGGATAGGAACGTGAGCTTCCACGGATTTGGTGTCATCTCTAACTGTCTTTTTTGTGGCCTGATCGCCTCGCTTCCCTGCATTTGTGACAGTAGAATATGTCCGGGACGTTGGACTTCTTGATTTTGGCGCAGGACAGATGCACCCATATGCTGCACTGGTTGCACTCAATCATTGGTCGTCCTGCAAAAGGTTTACCGCAGTAGCAAGTGATCAGATCCCACGAGTCGTCGCCTGCAAGGTGGAAAGACCAAGTGTTAACATTATAACAAGTACACTACACATCAGTACAGTACAACTCAATTTCGTTCCTCTTCCACCCGGGTGTCAATAGTTCATTCATAAGACCTGCTGCTCTCACATATGAAAAGTAAAGTGTAACGATGTCGATAAAACAGAAACCCACGAGTCAAACGCTAACAACTAATGTGTAGTAAGACACACTGTTGAGATTAACAATAACCACAACATGATCAGGGGGGAATAATAAAGAAACCAAGAACAAGTGGGAGTATGGAGATAAAGATGTGTCAGTAACTAACATCTAAACAGAGCAGAAATTCACAACTCATTCCACAGTCAAGGTGGTGATAGAAATTCATGTTCAACTGGTTATGAGGGTAACTATTTTGTAATCATAGTAGGAGCATTGAGCATGAAATAAACAAAGGCATTTTTAACTTGGACAATTTGGACAACGTGTTACCCAAAACATGTTTCCAAATTTTTCCAAAACACAAAAAAACTAAAAAAAATTTAAAAAATCAAATCCTTCAGTTTTAGAGTGCAGTGAACTGTGAATAGTTCGCTCAACTGATTTGGAGTTATTTTTACTCGTACACCACATTAACATCTACTCTCTCTACATGTAATCAGACTTGCTTGCAACACGCTTTTCTTTCACCGATGTGACCCCTCTTACTACGCTGCTGTCTTGAATGTTGAATCAATTAGCTTTTTTTTTTTTAATTCACTCTCTCTCTCTCTCTCTCTCTCTATGGATATACCAAGGCGCAGCATAGACTCTCATATACTTGCTATTCTGGAAAGATTTTACTTGTGTTAACAATGTTTAAAAACTTTTTCCCCCCACCTTAATTCTCATGTGACCATGAACAGGACTTTGCTGCCATTGTTAAGATGATGATGAAATGACACAGCCCCAACACACACATCACCAGCTCTTGGTTCCAGACAAACAGGATTTGGTGGTAAATTAAATTTAGCCAATTGATAACTGTCGTTTTTATGGCTAAAAAGCACCGAGTGATTTAAGATTAGACACCAGTACAATACGAGGCAAAACTGGCCATCTACAAGGTGCAACATGTTAACGGACCTACTGTTAATAAAAATTTAACAGCCCATAAGAAAACTGGGGGAAATTACAATGCAAAGGGAAAAAAAAGATTCATCAGCATTAGATACCTCGAAAAATAATATATACTTTAAATGTTTTTCTTTAATTAGTGCAATTGTGTGCTTTGATGTCTGACTAAAACCATTTCACAGGATCCTAAACAAAAGTCTGAGTTCACATAATTACTCAATATCAAGTGTTCATTCCTGCAGTTCATAACGTATCCAGAAGGTGGCAGTAATGCATTAACAATGGTGTAACTGAATTAAAATGAGCCTGGATAAGAAAAGTATTATTTCTGACACTCTTTATCCATCTCTGACAGAAAGACTAATAAAAAGCCAGTACTGCTCATATAAAATGGCTTTAAAACAGTGTAATACACAAGTTGAAATTAAAATGAACCTGCATTAATAAAACGATTACTTTTGAAGAAGTACTAGTATATTTAAGTAGTTAACAAATATAAATAAGGTGGAGAAAAAAGGGATACCATCTCGAATTGTCAAATATGGGGCTTGCGAGACAAAGAGGGACCACAACGATTAACATTAACATAACTTATTAATGCGTGCTCTCATGGTGTAACGACTTTACAGTATTTATTAATTTCAGAGAACTGTTATCATTTGATGTCTTTTGTTGTATTCTGGGCAACAGAATCAAGTAAGCTCAATATCAAATATTGCAGATATTTAATGTATAGGGCACTACAGAAATTATTTCCTCACGTATATGGTAGGGCTGCATCATTTTATCAAAAAAAAAAAAAATTTTTTTTAAATATACACTACACATGACATATTGCAACTGTGATTTAAACTGTGATATTTAACTAATCAATGTACCATTTTGTATTCAAAAGCATTTATTGAGGCTAATGGCAAATAATTGGAAAATGATCTCATAAGAGGATGTTTCGTTGATCTGCATTTATCTCAAATATTACAAATAATAAACAAATATTTAACTTATTGACAGACTCTAAATACATTGCTGAGTAACAGTAATAAACTGCAGCCTTAAATAATTAGATTTTTCTTTCTGTATTAATCGTGCAGCACTACTGTCTAATGAGCTTGCAATATGTCTAATAATTCATAAATGATCTTTCCAATGCAAAAATAAACAAATAAATGAATGAATAAATAAAACTAACAAAGAATTCTGAGGACTGAACTTCCCCTGACCTTCCTTGTGTGTAAACATACAAAATAACTGGATTGAATGTAGTCATTCAACTGTGATCAGACCAATTCATTTAAACCATCTACTATTTAGACATTTTCATCATTTTAAAATAAAACTACTCACCTGACTCCACCATGATATCCTCATCTGCGATCCACGTTTCCCCTTCACTGGAGCTCATTTCAGCGTCTCTGCTTGCTTCGTCCCGCTCAGACTTCACCAGGCTGGGCCTCTGAGACTGCAGTCCTCTCGGCTGTCCCGTGTGCTCCTCTCCATGGCCGAGTCCGGTCTCAGAGTCCGTCTCACTGAGTGTCGAGCTCTTAAGCTTCTTAAGGCTTTTGGGCTGCTTGGAGTTTTTGCTGCGCTTGATTCTGGCACGCTTTTCCCCGCTGCTACTGCTGCTGTCTCCAGCGCCTGAGCCAAGAGAGAGGCGCTTCAGCTTTTTGTCCTTCTTGCGCTCTGCTTTGCTGCTCGCTTGGCCCTTGTAGAGTGAGTCATTTAACCTCATTTTATCTAGCAAGGTGCTGTCGGAAGGTAGGCGCTGCATGGTCTTGACACTTTTGTTGGCGCGGGCTTTCTGCACGAATGTGTGAATAGTGTGTAGGTCCGAGTTGCCATCTCCCCAGCTTGGTGACATATTGGTTGAGCTGGCACCACCTCCCACACCACCTTCACCTGAGGTGCCAGAGCTGTGTGGTGAACTGGAGGAGGCTGGAGACCATGGTCTTTCCTACAGAGGCAACACAGGACACTGAGCACTATACAGCTGCAAGACTTTCTAAGTAAAAGTCACAGAACAACAAGGGTTCATTCTAAGGTGGAAAATGTTTCCAAGCAAGCTGGCTGGCTGCTTAGACATCTACTGACTACAAACCACAGATGGTTTGTACAGATGCCTCTGAGATAGTATCAAATTTAGAAGTACCATTTAACATTTGCATTTTACTCTAATTTCATGTCACTCTGATGACAGATAAGTTACAGGCAACCTAACAAATGCATCAAAACAATAACAAAAAATGCCCCAGTCAGACCATTTTTAGGATGTTCTTTCTCGGCCAGTGTACTGTTAAAATTATTTATTATTACTGTTTTTGCCTCATTGTTGTACATTTGTTACAAATTCTTCTCAGTAATACTTTGTGTTTATTATATACGCAATCTTTATCAAATGTACATCTTTTCACAACACAATGATTTTTTTTTTACTTAAATTTGTGTCACACTGACTGTCCATTAGTATTACCAAGGTCTGTATATATTCAAACATTTTTATTTGCATTGTTTATGGCACTTTATATATATACTTTTGCTTGCTAAATATTCTCAGAAGACACAAGATTTCCTCTCTAAACCACATCTTACTTGCTTTTCCTCACCATAGAAGAAGCTAAAATAGGAAGTATTGTTAATGTTACGTAGTAAGTAATGTTACGAATTTATTTAATTAACGAATTAATCTATGTTCTTCAATAGAGTGTGTGATTTCTCACACAGCCTGGTCTGACCCCAGGCAAACACTGCATGGACTTGGACTGACTATAGCCCAGAGTCAGTTGTCATGACTTATTTCATAATCAAGATAGCTTTTGGCCTAATCAGTTGACGTTTGACATGCAGGTGAGCAATGTCCAGGAGCCTGATTAATCCCCATACGGACCAGCGATCTGGCTCTCAAACAATCAGGTGGATTTCTGGCATGCCAGAAATTTTGGCTGGCTGTCAGACTGATTCTCTGCAATTCACCTCAACATACCTTGGCAAATATCTCTAATTCTTGCTGCAAAACCAACCGTACCCTTCACATCTTTTTTTATCCAAATGCATTTTTATTGTTAAAAGCATGTGCAGAGAGGTCACAAGTTTAGGCGGTGCAAGAAGACAAGATCAAACCTCATTACGCCACTTATTATTAATGTGTCTTTCATAATGAATAAAGCTCTCATGGTGTCTGCTAGAGAGGAGTGAAATTTTTGTTCATCCAGTTACGAATCGCTGTTCTTTTTGTATGCCGATTCATGTACCCCCACATTGACTCCAAAATCAATTTTTAAATGATTTATTACATTTATAATAAAGATGCGCCAGTCGATCAGCCAGTGACCGGAAGTGGACGTTTTTCAGCTTGATCAGCAATTACAGATCAGCCTTGGACTTAACTGATCCCGTGCAGAGTGCACAAGCTTCTGAGTGGAGCAAGAGACACACATTTTATTGTCAAAAGTTGTGAATGTTGAAGAGCCTCCTTATGTTTAATTTAAAGTTAAATGTTAAACTGTTTTAATTGGACTTAGTTAGTATTGTTAAAATGTTGCGCTTGGTTTTTAAGTGAGAAAACTAATGGTATAAGAACAGGCTACATTTAATTGATCATGTATAATTTAGCTGTAAAACTGTTGAGAAAAGCTAAGGAATAAAACTTAAGTTATGACAACTTCTTATTTCTTAAGACTGTAAGAAAATCAGGAAAAAAAATTATATCAAATCAGGATATTTATAAAATTGTGCCAATTCAAGAATTGCAATATTATCAAATCGTCACGAAGGCATCCGATATCAGCTCCTGATATCATATCAGGTGGCGACTAGTGATTTGCGTCCCTAGTCTCAACAACATCCTAGGACAACCTCAGGTTGAAAGCATCTTTTACACACAAAATCTCCTGTGAGGGTTCAGAGAAACCGACCTCTTTTGGAGAAGGGATATAACCAGCATACGCCAAGACAAAACTGCAGAACTTGTTGAAGTCTTCCACTGTTCTCTTTCGTCTCTCTGGTGGCTGAAATTACATTAAAACAAACAAAAAATTAGAGTAGTGTACAATGGAAGCACTGATAAGCACATGGATACTAAAGGGTTAAAAGCTTTCCAGTTTGTGCAGCTTACCAGGGGCTCCGCTTTGCGCTTCAGTAATGAATCTGTAACAGAGAGAGGGAGAGAACGCAAATAATGGGTTAAGGAAGGAAAACTGAAGATGTTTAGACAGTCATATTTTCTTTAGTTAATGCTTCGTGTTGTCGTTTTGTGTGTAAAAATAATAATGTACCGAGGCGCGTGCGCTGTGGCGTTAGCAAGCAGCTAAACAAGGACATGCTAACAACCACTTCAGCTAGCTGTAAAGCCCTGCGCGCTGGTCAGAGGCTTATTTCAGATAAATTTCAGGGTAGAATTTAATACTTTCCCCTAAAGGACATGTCCCGGTGATCTGGCGTCGACTCTCGGGAAAATCAAGCGGAATCTTCAGGGGGATAACACATGGCCAGAGCCTGCGCATTTTTTTCCGAAGAGAAACGACAGCGTTCATAACAGGCTGAGAGCTTTAACTCTAACTCCAGACTAAACGCTGATTAAAGGCGACATGTTTGATGAGATCGAGATTTTTTCTTTACTCTATAGCGAGCTCATCTATGCGACTTATCGCGCGAGCACGGGGAGGCTAAAACCTAGCCTAGATAATAAACGCTACGAGCTAACTAGCTAGCTAACAAGTTCAAAAAACTAGACTAATTAAAGTGTAAATATATCAGGGGAATAACTGGAATGGTGTTAAATGAGTGAACTGAAAATATGAATAAATAGATAAATAAATAAAGCGGGTCTTTAATTAAAGGAGTTGAGGTGGAGGAGGAGGAGATGTTTGCTGTTCTTCAGGACGCTAACCTCCATGATAGTTGACGCTAATCAGTGGTTGCAACGGACTGTGTTTTATTTAATACTACCTATATTAAAAGTTTTGATTCTCGATTAACGTTGAATTTGCTCAGTTTAACTGACACGGCTGACGTCACAGACCGAGCAATATGGTCACTAACTCCACTCAGCTTTCTATCTTTAGCTAACAAACAAACCAGACGTTTAATCGACACCCGATAATAAATATAATTACGGATAAAATCCACATCACGCACGAAACATAATCGTATTGTCTAGAAAAAAAGGTTACATTCAGATTTTTTTAAATGTAAAAAATGTATTATTCTCTTTAGTTAGCATGCAGCTAGCACTCAGTAGTTACGTGGCTAATAATAACCGGCTAACGTATTGATCAGCCTCAGCAGTAAAAGGAAGTATATTGCTTTTATAAACAAAAAAACGAATTAATTTTGCCTTACCTTGGTGCTCAGACATTATTTCGAGCATTGTCACCTCAGCGATGAGGTCTGCCCGACTTCACTGGCACCGAGCAGCGTTTATTCACCGGCTTGCTTTGCTAGCTAACTAGCTAAAGCTAACAGACTTTTCCCACACACACACTAATCGGTCGATTTTCTTCTTTCCGATTGGTGTAAAAAATCTGTTTCTGTAGAAAAATGTCCCGATTTCCTACTGAAAGTGACTTTTTTTTAGTTGAACTTCGTTCTGCCAGAGAATTAGCTCTCCAGATGATCCCTTCGTCTCATGGCGTTGCAGAAATAAACTGAAGCCCGCCGCTCCGAGTGCGCGAGCATCCTGCCGCCCCGCTCGCGCTCTCTTTTTCAAAATCGCCGATCTGTCCAAACAATTCACAGCAAATATTTGTCTTTTTTCGTTTTCATCAAAAAGTGGAAAACTTCTTGAAACTCCGTGTGTGCGTATATGCCTCGCCGCGCCTCCCTCAAGCGGTCGATGTCAACTGAGAGTATGTAGAAGAGAGAAAAGCCCCTTGCGGCTGAGCCCCACCGTGCACAACGGCTCACTGTGGCCTTCTGGGAAATGTAGTCTCTTCTAAACTGGGCAAAGCACAGCTCGAGAGAGGTTTACTATAGCCTACTTCGCAAATTCTGTCTCACACACACACACACACACACACAAACACACACACACAAACAGGGTCAGGTTTGATAATGTAACGATAAAAAAATTCAATTACATCAAGTCTAAAATGATTGAGAGGTTAACCGCAGGCGTGTGCGTTTATTCCATAGTGCGTCCGAATGCTTGAATCTGATTGGACAGTAGGGGTGCAGTAATTTTTTTTTTCTCGCACAGCTGGTGTGGTGTTCCCTTGGCGAAATATGCTATCATACATGTAAATAAGATTTAACAAATAAGATTAGTTGGTACAGTGACAGAGTGGTTAGCACTGTCGGCTTGTACCTCCAGGGGTGAGGGTTTGATTCTTGCCTGTGCTTTTTGAGTTTACAAATTCTCCCCGTGCTTGGCGGGTTTCCTCCAGGCACTCCAGTTTCCTTCCACAGTCCAAAGATATGCAGATTAGGTTTCCAAATTGCAAATAGTATTGTGAATGAGCATGTAAGTGTGTGTGTCTGCGATGGATGGACAGGAATCCTCTACCCTGTACATAGGATAAAGTGGTATAGACAATGAGTGAGTGAGAAATGTTCTTCAGCGCAACATTTCCAGCTATCTTTTGTGTTGTGATGTTGCAATGACAATAAAAATCTGAGGCTAAATGAGCTTTGTGGCATATGTTTTTCCTTAGGAGATCTATATGTAACATGTATGTAATTATTATGTAATACAGTTATATTAATTTAGAACTTTGTGGCATGCTACATTGCATATTTTATCAGCACAAGCTGATTGTCTCACTCACTCATTGCCTATACTGCTTTATGCTGTAGATACAGACGGGAGCCTTTCCCAGGAGACTTAGGGCAGGAGGCGGGGTACACCCTGGACGGATTGTCAAACCATCACAGGACACACACACACACACAGACACACACATATGCATATTCACACACTATGGACAAATTGGGAATGCCAATTTGTCTAACCTACATGTCTTTGGAATGTGGAAGGAAACCCACTAAGCCCGGGGAGAACATGCAAACTCCATGCACACAGACCCCGAGGTGGAAATCGACCACGGACCCTGGAGGGTCAAGGCAACAGTGCCGTCACACAGGGTAATATTTTTTATAATACCTTTATTCTGGCAAAAACACACAACTGTATATATAAGTGTTTACTTGTGTTTCCTACTTTTAAACTTTGTGCCAGACATGATTCGGCCTTAAATATTATAAACGATCTCTGTTGTCTCAGTTATCCCTGTTAAGGGGTTGCTACAATGGACCAGGCAATCCACACATTTGACTTGGCACAGGTTTTACACCGGATTGCCTTCCTGCATTTTTTATTAGTTTATTTTTTATAAATAAATATTAATTATAAAAAAAAATTTTTTTGGACGTGAGACTGGCACTAAACATGCCCTGTACCCAGTGGCTGAGTTTTGGTGATGACTGGATTGGAACCTGGGTACAGTGCCCCTATGAACCAATTACATTGAAAATTAAAGCACAAGCATTGGAGCACTTGGAAATGCATATGCAAGTCCAAGACACATATAAAACTAAAAAGACATGCAAAAGCAAAACACTGCAAATCCAAAAAACACATAAAAGTGAAAGCAAATGCAAAAATAAAACAATGTAGAGTTTCTTTTCCATCACATTAAACAAATCATTTGAATGCATTGCCAAATTCTATATTGTAATGGCTAAGTTTTACGTTCATACATGTAAATTTTTTTAATGATCTCCTAAACTATCACATTCCCTTTCTGAAATACAAAACCTTTTGAACTCTTTAAATGTAATCAAAATCATAATCTCACAATGGAACATTGCGATTCTTGTGCTATTTAGTTAGTTCATTTATTTTCTCATTTTTTCAGTTATTTAGTTGTCTGTTTATTTGTTTGTTTATTTGTATATTTTTGCTAAGTTTGCTTATATTGTATAACTTCTATTTAACTGCGAATAATTATTTGAATAATTCAATCTTTTATATCTGAATATTGTGCTTTCATACTTTTCATATTGTACTTGTCATCTTTTGTGATTTAAAAAGTGGTAGATTTCCTACACCGGAAGTGCTCCAGTACGCTCGACTCGTTTTTGTTTTCGCAGCTTTAAAACAGCTTTGTGCCTCAGGGCCACCGTATTATTGTGATTCTTTAAGGTAACCAAATACAGTACCTCATTAACAATAAACATACAGGTTTTTTGTGTATAATCCTTAATGTTAAGTAAGTATTAATGTACGAGCACAGATGTGATTCGGCTACCGCAACATTTATTTCTGTAACTCAAATGAACTGTCCAAAAGCGTTTCCATTACGTTTTCAGTTTCCCTAAGAAACTTTCTAGAAAGACGAACCGTTGCTCCTCTTGTGTACGCTGCTGTCTGAGGGCACCGGGACACTAGGGGGCGATATGTTCAATAAAATCCTCAATGTTTCTGAATCAGAGTGGGGATGAAGAACATATCCGTTGTCAAGCAAATTATCGCTGGACTGGTTTTGGACAGGTTCACATTTTAGTTATTAAAAATAAATATGGAATAGAATATAATGCTGTAGAAATTAGATTAATGTTAAGTGGACTGTATAAAGTTTATAAACGCTCCATTACTGAAGCTTATTAAGTTTGCGAGCGCACGCGCTGTCAGCACGATGCTGTCCGAGGTGTTGGAGGGAGCGGAGTCGGGAGGACTCGTTATAATCCGGGGTAGCGTTATAAACATCTTTATGTTCATGTTTAAACATTATTTAAAATATATGTTATATCTGCAGTCTGCTGCTGGAAGTAGCACATCTCGTGTGTATTTTGTCCTCCAGACACTGCGTGTTATTCAGGACGACGCCTGCTCAAGTATTACATGAACTGCGCTTTAAAGAGGTAACTCTAGTCAGTGCACACAGTTTAACTTACTCCAATCCTGCATTCACGTATTTTGCTTTATGTCATCTCAGACCTACGCAGCTAGACAGAACCATGTTTGCAATTTACTCACTACATCATTGATTCTCTCACCATGGGTGACCAGGAATTCAAAAACAAAAGACATCAAGATAAGGCTTGCTTTTTGTTGCCTTTTTCTTTCTTTTCTTTTTTTTTTTGCATCCATTCAAGAATACTTTTCTGGAACCAAGTGCAAGAGCACCATCTGAATAATAGAAATTATGCTTGTCAGTCTTTTGGCTGTTCTCGTCGAGCAGAACAGCTTTTATGGCACAGGCTTTATGCCCTTCTTGACTCAACTCTCCCATTTTTA
>JAAGKR010005266.1:27446-52620 GCA_011419295.1 Clarias macrocephalus | reverse complement strand
GTGTCTGTGTGTGTGTGTCTGTGTGTCTGTGTGTGTGTGTGTGTCTGTGTGTGTGTGTCTGTGTGTGTCTGTGTGTGTGTGTCTGTGTGTGTGTCTGTGTGTGTCTGTGTGTGTCTGTGTGTGTGTGTGTGTGTGTGTGTGTGTGTGTGTGTGTGTGTGTGTGTGTGTGTGTCTGTGTGTGTGTGTCTGTGTGTGTGTGTGTGTGTCTGTGTGTGTAGATTGCCCTCCAGGAGGATTTCTCTGGTTGATTCCTCTCATCATGTTCCTGATGCTGTTATTGGGTCTCCTACTGCTCTGCTGCTGGAAATACTGCGCATGCTGCAAGGTACACACACACACACACACACACACACACACACACACACACACACACACACACACACACAAACCACCTGATAACAACTAGATGCTAAATTTTTTACATTTAATTAATATGTAAATGATTATTTAAATAAACAAATAAATATAATGTTTTACTTGGTGTGTTTTTCTCACTTTCATGTGTTAGTTTATTTTCTTTGTCAATAATTAGAATAGTTACAATCCACAATATTTTACATATTTATTTCACTATTTGATCTGATGAATATTAAATTATTTAAATATTTCAATATACAGTGGACCCTTGGATTGAGAGTAAAGCGGTTTGCAAGTGTTTCTCAAGACAGGCAAAGATTTTTAATAAATTTTGACTTGAAAAATGAACAAGTCTTGGTTTACGAGTACAGAGTATCATGTATCACGTATGCACTCACATTTCACATTTGAGCCAATGATTTTTCTCTCTCTTGCGCTGTGGAATTGTGGGTAATTGTCTCCCCTGCTGGGTCTCTCTCTCTCTCACTGCTATAATCAACATAAATCAACACCTCTGTTTCAGCGTGTCTCCACACACACACACACACACACACACACACACACACACACACACACACACACACACACACTCTCTCGCCTTTACATCCCCCCTTGGCTTCACACACATACAGACACACACTCTCTGCTTTACACAGAAACTCTGGTTCATTTTTTTTTTTTTTTTTTACTTTACAGCGGTGATTCCATTAGTATGCACTCACGCGAGTGTCATTAGCGATGTTCCTTGCTAACTTTCTGTTAATGTGTGTGTGTGCATGCACATTACACACACACACACACACACACAAACGGAAACACTTATCTATCGGGATTTATTTTTACTTTATATTTTGTATTAATTATTTTTATGTATTTATTTTTTTGGGCTGTGAAATTAATAATTTGAGTTTTCATTATTGTTTTGAAATACAAGCCTGCTTCCTGAACGAATTATGCTCGTAATCCAAAGTTCCACTGTCATACTTTTATTCACACAAATTTTAAGCAGCATTTCTTCTCCTTTCCAGTGTTTTCTTTTATCTGCTGATGTTGTAGTTTAACCTTTTTGAAATAAACCCCACCCACTCTGACATCAATAATTCTCTCACTTTTGCATATATTTGCATTTTATAATAAGAAACATGATGTAATTGAAGCACTTTCTCAGTAAAGACTTAAACAAGTTTTATTCTGTAAATTCCTTGAGAATGAAAGGCTTATACAGATTTGTGTGTGTGTCTGTCTGTCTGTCTGTCTCAGGCATGTCTGGCTCGGCTGTGTGTGTGCTGCCCGTGCTGTGCCATGGGTAACGTATCACTTTAATCCTACCTGATATCAGACATTATTTTTGGGGGGCGCAAACAAAATTAAAATGAAACTTTTAGTATTCGCCTGTAAATAGTCATTTATCAGGTGATTGTGCATCATCACTACTAGTATAAAATAAAGTCCTGACTCACATCACATCCAGTCAGCAGCTCCGCTCGCCATAAGAAGGGCTGGAACAGATTCGTTGAGAATCACATGGTCCAATCACATGAGCCCAAATATTTAAAAACAATATGATTCGCTAAGAACAAAAGTGGGCGGGTTCAGGCCGCACAGAGCTCCGCCCCAAGGATGATTTGAAAAGATCCAATCAGAGCTCAGCCTCAGGTCACATGCTTTTCAAAAATGTACCTGCCTACATAGACACTCGTTTGTACACCAACACAAATGAATGTAATACAGTTTAGATTTTTTTAAAATTGCAAATAAATAAGAAATACAGCAGAATATTGTGACTAAATTACTTCATTTTATTATTAAAATAAATAAATTATGTTAAATAATTACATGTTAAAGGAGCATTCTTCTCTGCCTCACTTTAAGGGGGGCGGCGCCCCTGCGCCCCCTATTGACCGGCCGCCACTGGACATTATGGATAAGGATGTGAGTCGAGGTCTTCATGTCAGTCAGTCATGGTTCTGGTTCTGGTTCCGTGTGCAGGTCGTATGGTGGGATTTAAAGAAGATCACTACATGCTGCGTCAGTCCTTACTGAGCTCGGATCACCTGGACACGCCGATGGTTCGGACCGGGCCGCCCAAGAGCACGGACGTGGTGCGCTGGAAAGTGAAGGACAACGTGCACCGTGGACCGAACCACCCTCAGAACCAGATCCAACCCAACCCCAAAGAAATCAGTGAGACCCTCGCACTAATATCAATCTTAACGTTTTTTTTTTTTAAATCATTGCTGCTACCTCAGGAAGTTTCTCCTCCCACTGCCTCAACTCGTACCTCACTACTAGAAAAAGCACTGAAACGTGTTACGTTGTTGTGTTTGTTGTCACTCTGTAGCTCTTTGTTTACACATTTGCACGTGCACTTTGTTGTCTATTGTTGTCCCTTTTTTATATAGAAATAGATAGTTTCAGATTAACTTCAAAATAAAAATGTAAATCTGTCATATCTGAGCCGGTCAGCTAATTAGATCTCCGTCAGCCAGCTGGTTGTGTTGTTAATTTATGTGGTTGCATGTGTGTAGCATCTCGGTCCTGGAGGAACGTTGTTGCGTTTCACTGTGCACCGAATGGTATACGGTTGGAATGACTTGACTGGAACGGCAGCGTTACAGTGTACATGTGTTCTCCCTCGGACCGGACAAATTACCCAAAATGCTTAGCGAAGTTTACTGACTCAGCCGGACTTTCTGTCATCTATAAGCTTCAGCTGAAGTTCATCGTGTATGAGAACGCCAGCGTGATATTCCTACAGTACACCTCAGTATAATCCCGCCCCATTCACATAAGCCCCGCCCCAAACTTAGATCAATAAGAATAGAGATGCAGCAGGAAGTGAAAGAGTTTTTAAAGTTTAGATTTAAAAAAAGAATTGATGTTTTATAAAGATTTCAGTGTTGTATTTATGTAAAAGATTTTCAGCTGGCTACGGTTAGCTACCGTTTTTTTTTAAACGTTTCCCAGCTGAGAAAAGAAACGTCAGATATTGTAGAATTGTAAGAATTTTTGCCGTAATTTCTTACGTATGCGTTGTTTATTTATTTTCCTTCTCTTTAGTCGACTTCCCTCTCTCACTGCGGCTCCACAGACCGTTTTCTGATGAACTTTCGCGTCCTGAATCTCGCAACACTGAAGTCCTCAGACAGGAAGTGGAGGAGAATGTGAGTCACCTGACCAGCAGCACATTCATGTTAAAAATCCTCCTCAGACCTCAAAGCACCTTCACCTCAGTAACAGAAATATTCGTTTTTGTTTTCATTAATGCTGTAATGTTTTAATGAGTTTAATGGCCTCTGTGTGTGTGTGTGTGTGTGTGTGTGTGTGTGTGTGTGTGTGTGTGTGTGTGTTTTTTCAGCTTAATAACGTTTTCAGGCAAATTCCCGGCACTCACTCAGTGCAGAAAACCAGATTCAGGTGAGACCTCCAAGCAGAGCGTCTTAACGTTGAAAAAGATGAAATTCTGCGAAAATGTGTAAAAAGAAAAAATGTTAAAAATAAAGGAAATAGAGTGAAAATGTTGAGCGCAGTTAGTGTTACTGCTTCATAAAGTACCAGCGCCGATCAGGATCCGGTATGCAAATGATGCTCTGGCAGTCTGGACCTGCCATGGGAAAAAGTGTCCTTTTGTTCTTCTGTGGATTGTTTTGAAACGTACAGTAAGAGTTTTTCTTTTCCACAGGATTCAGAGAAATGCAGGAAAGAGGTAAGGTTATAAATCTGAAGTCTTGTAACATTTATTTATTATAAATATCCTGCGCTACACTCGGACCTGTTTGCACTTCTTTAGGCAGAACAACACAATCGTGGACACGGTTCTCTCGGCTCCTCGCTCCAGCTACCGCGAGATTGCTAACCTGACAGATAAACAGGTGCAGGCTGGGAACTTCAGCAACATGAGAGTAGTTCCTGGATACTACACCGTGGCCACGGACAGAGGTCAGGCGCTAAAGAGGGAATGACGTCAGGTTTGCGAACGCATGAGGTCTAAATTCCGGTTAAAAATGTGAATGTGTTCTGCGCTTGCATCTCAGAGGCGACAGGGGCGGTGGAGCTGCAGGAGGGCGTGGAGTCTGTGGACGTTCGGGTTCCACTCTTCATCAAAGATGAGGATGATGATAAGAAACAGCTGCTGGTGGAGGCCATCGACGTTCCGGTGGGAATCGCCACCATTGGAAAACGCTACGTCAACATCACAGTGATTAAAGAACATGGTGAGACTCGCTGATCCGCTTCCTCTCGAACTCTGGAAAAGATCCTGCGATGGAATTTAGGTTTCTTTAACGGTTTCTTTGTTGATTTGTGCTTTTCTGTTAGATCTTAGTAATAGGAAAATGTTTTGGTCAGTGATTTTAAATGTAGATTTGTTAAGTGTGTGTGTGTGTGTGTGTGTGTGTGTGTGTGTGTGTGTGCAGCTAAGAGCATTCTGACCTTCCTTCAGCCCTCATACACTTTCGCTCGGCAAGACGGTGTAGCGAACATCCCGATTAGTCGCGACATTATTGAGGACGGTCGCACTCAGGTGAACTACAGCACGCGTGACCTCACCGCCAAGGACAAGAAGGTAAGGTCAAGGGTTAGGTTAATGTACATAAACCTGATGTATTCTGTGATTGTTGTGTAAACCAATAACCTTGTTATGTTTTTGTCTCTCAGGACTACATCTCAGTGGATGGAGATCTGACGTACCTGCCTGGAGAAACTCAGAAGAACGTTCCTGTGAAGCTGCTGGAGCTTGGTGAAGGAGACACCCTGTTGGAAAAACAGCCCAAACAGTTTGTGATGGATCTGAGCAACCCGCGACAGGGCGCTAAACTCGGCAAATACCCGCGAACCACCATCAACATCGCTGACAAGCCAGGTGAAGCTCAGACACATGACACAGTATGGGTCACTACAGAACAATATTCCACATAATTAACATAATCGGTTAGAATAAATTAAACGCAGAAGATGTGATCGTGTATAGATAGTGAATCCAGATATGAAGCTGAAGAGGGAGAACATCGGCCAAGCTAGCAAGGAAACTACTTTAATCGTAGTTAAATAAAGTCCTAGCAGAACTGGTTATAGATATCATTGGGTTCGGTGAAGTTTCCTGAGAGGAGAAATGTGTTTAGAGACTGGTGAGGGGAGAAAAGTTGTTGTGGTATAAGAATAATAAAACACCCGGGGACCTGCTGTTCAAGGACAATAATCCCTTGATAAGAGTAACTTCACCCCAGTCTTGATTATTTTCTTCAACAGCATTTCCCATCCTGTTTTGTTCTTTACATATCTGAGTAATTAAACAATTAGTTGTGGTAGAAACATAGCAAGATTCAGAAACTAGTCCTGAGTGGTGGTATAGAGGTGCAGGTACAGCAGGTACAGTCTGTACGTCACAAACATCAGAACAAACTGGAGCACATTTTTCTGTTAAAATCACATACATGAAGATTTTATTCATTAAGCAAAGCCACGAGTTTAGCCCAGAACTGTTCTCCGGATGTGCCTGGCTCCCCAGGCTGGTCACCCATATGACTGACCATGTTAATATTAATCTGAAAATGATTTACTGCCCCTGTGTGTTAGATCCCAGTGTGATCATGTTCAAGAACAGCACTCAGAACTTCAACATATCCGACGCGCTCTACACCGTCCCTGTGATTCGCACCCAGGGGCTGGAAAACCCTTCTACTGTTAACTGGCGCACCGTGAACTCCCCCCGCATCCACCAGTCCGGCCTGGTCAAGTTTGCCCCGGGAGAGATCGAGAAGAACATCGTCATTGACTCTCGCACACAGCAGATTCCCTCTAAACCAGAAAGTTTCCAGCTGGAGCTGTATGACCCGAGCCCCAACAGCCTTGTCCGAGACAGGAAGACCACCTCGGTCAACATCATTGATCCCAGGGGTGAGAAAACCAAAATAAAAATAAAAAACTGCCACTCAGTGACACAGAAAATAGTGGAGTCCTGAGCTCCACCACACATGAAATCCAGCTCTGTGTTATTACAATTGACTGAAGGCAACCTGAACTCACCAACTGCTAGGAACTGCTAATAGGTTCTCCTTGTTTTTGTTTTTGTTTCCTGTAACAGGAGATAACTTCTCTAAAACGTCAGCTGTTCTAAATAAAGCCTCATCTCCTACTGGACGAATCTCTGCTCCAACTAACATTGAAGCCACGGCTACAGGGCCTAAAAAGATCCGCCTTAACTGGAACCCTCAGTCTGGAGCCAAAGGTTATAAGGTAAAAATGCACATATTCACAAAACGTTCGACATGTTGCATTTAGTAAGAGTTAAAGGTAAAGTCTTAACTCTAATACAGTATGTAGAGGACCTCCAACCATGCATTCATGATTTTTTTTATTTCCAGGTCAAGTACTGGATCTACGGAGACCCTGAAGCAGACGCCCAGGTGGTGGATGTTAAAAACCCTCACGCTGAACTGACGAATCTCTACCCATACTGCGATTATGAGATGCGTGTGTGTCCATACAATGCTCAGGGAGATGGGGACTACAGTGACATTGTGCAGTGCCAGACTCTTGAGGATGGTGCGTTACTCGGTCAAATAAACCAATGAAAATCTGTCACTGGTTAGCACTAGCCATGCTAACTGCTTACCGTTCACTTTTATCCATGCCATAAAACTTGTATACATTTCTGAGAATGTCACCCAAGTCTGATAGCAATCTGGTCCCGGTGAAATGCAGTTTTGAAATGCAGTAGATTAAAAAGGTGAAATGTTCACGGGACTGTCCTAAAATCGTTGTTCCTCCTAATTTTCCTTCCCTGATTGCTGTCCTTTTTTTGTGCAGTCCCAAGTGAGCCAGGCCGTCTGGCTTTCAATGTCATTGGCCCAACTGTCACTCAGCTGAGTTGGGCAGAACCAGCAGAGCCCAACGGTGTGATCACGGCGTATGAGGTTGTCTACACACCCATCAATGAGGACAGCAGTAAGTGGCAAGATTCATATAGTGTTCAAAAAACAATCAACCATTAAGATATTCTTCTGCACCTGTATGCACCTGTGTCTCAGATTCTGACTTTATTTAACCTAGAACCCATTGGACCTGATAAGAAGGTGAAGATTGACAACCCCAAGAAGCGCATGCTGCTTATTGAGAACCTGCAGCCCTCACAGACTTACTGCTACAAAGTACGAGCTAGCAACAAGGTGGGATGGGGACCGTACAGAGATGCCACCATCAATCTGGCAACCCAACCTCACAGACCCATGTCCAGTAAGTCTCTTAGGAGAACCGTGTGATGTGCATGTTTACCATAAACCCCTGGTGTCGTCTGGACCTTCCTGTGTTATTAACTAGCTGGTCTGAATAATTTTCTCAATGTGTCTGCTTTTTACCCATCAGTTCCCATTATTCCTGACATTCCCATTGTGGATGCAGAGGCAGGAGACGAATATGACAGCTTCCTCATGTACAGTAATGAAGTTCTTCGTTCTCCCACTGCCAGCACCAGACCCAGTGTGTCCGAGTTCTCTGAAGGTGAGCAAACCCCCTGCTTCCTGGACGCTTTCATGCTCTTGCTAGTATTCAATCATTGTTAGCATCCCTGTGTTTACTGTCCACGTCAAATATTTAAATATCGGATTTCATACTTTTTACACAAGGGTAACACTGATTGAATAAGGACCCTCTGCTCCATTACTGCACCGCTGAATCATTTTAAATGTGCTCTTTACCTGTCTTCACCATCACCATGCTCTGTTGAACCTCCTGTTGCAGGATGATGTGCTACTGTAGCATCATCACCAGTAGAATGTACTTAGTCAATTTCCAAATCCTAGATATTCTATCATTGTATACATCTTGAAAATATTTAATGTTTTGATGAGTTTGTACTTGATTCTTATTAACTGCTTTTGTTCTGTTGCAAGAGTATCTGGGTTGATTTTAGTCCATGAAGTTTTGGGCTCTGCAACTAAATCAGTTATACCTACTTTGCATCAAGCACTTAATACAAGCCTCCTCTTCTTCTCTCTCTCAATTGCTTTGCTTGAATATAGTCACTAACCATAGCTAGCCTACCTACCTGTCCTCCATGCTCTGCTTGCTTCCCCCCACATGAACACTGAAGGCAAGCGGTGGAAGCACGTTAAGCTAGTGGGATCAGACCTGGATCTTCGTACGGTGTCCTGGAAACTTCCTGCTGATGTCATCCCCACCCGAAGCGCAAGCCCTTCAGGAAGTGATGACCTGCACGCCCCTGCTCATTCCCAGACCCCTCATCCAAGAGGCTATTTCCAGAACCCTCTACATGGTGGCTGTTTTGAGAGCTCTGTGCAAGGTGGCCATTCCCAGAACCTTCCACAAGGTGAAGATCTCAACATGTCCCCTGCTAGACCGCATGCCAGCATACCCCTACCCCTGCCGCCAGTCTGCTGCCATGCTATTCAGTCTATGTGAAACCTCTTCTGGATTGCTAGCTTGTCTCACAATGCTGCTGCCATGCTTTGGGTCGGTGTGAAGCAGAAAACTCTAGGTTGAACTACCTTCTGCAACACATAGCTGGTGAGCAATTGAGAATGCAGATGATGACTGTAATGGCTTACACCTGAAAGAATCTGCTAATACTGTCACTAGTCGTACGAACCCTGCTCCTGCTGCAGTTTTCCTCGGAGAAAGAAGGTTCTTCTAATCTACAGCACTGCGGAAACTGTCTCTTCCACATGACCGGGAGAACAGTCAAACATTTCTGGGCAACCGTTTTGAAGTCTGATCACTACCCAGTAATAGCTGGATATTTATCCTACTTTCCTAATACTAATCCTAGTTTGTGCTCCTATCTGTTTCTACAGACCAGGCCATAAATGGGAAGTGGGATCAAGGGTTCTTGTTCCCAGGTGGAAGTGGCTCCTTGTCACGCAACATCAGCACGTCTTCAACCAGCTACAGCCTCTCACCTCGCCCCGGTGGTGCCAACCAATCAATGGAGACCACTATGACTTACATAACCAGCAAAGGTCTGACCATGTCCATGCTTGTTATTATTGATTTATAAATCTGTATACTGAAAGCAATCTTTCTTCATAAATTAGTTAGTCTGATTTTAAGCATCCAAAGTTTGTAAGATTTGGATGGGGAACTACTGGGGGGTCACATTTCACAAGAAAGATAATTCAGTAAGAGTTTTTAGCCCTAGCAAATTAACGTAACAGAGAGTAATTGCTTGATGATATAATTGCCTTTCAGGAGGATCCATGCCTCGCAGGCACGACATCCAGATGGAGGACGTGATCTTGAGAAAACGGTCCGAAAACAGAACTTACTATGATAACGATGGTGTGAGAGACTCAATCGTGATGAGCGACTTGACTGGAGGATTCTCTGACATTCTGAGTAAGTAGTTAGTCCAAGTGTGTGTTTGTTGGTGGATCCATGCTTCAGCTCAAAGGCATTGTTTCGTTTTTAGTAATGGCTGCCAATTATTACAGCTTTTGGCAGGAATCTCTGGTTACCTCTCGCTCAAACTCTCACTGACTCCTGCTGTAACATTCGCTCTGCTCTGCCATGTCTCTCCTCCATGCATTGCCATGCCTGTCTGTCCCTGTCCTACCCCATCCTGCTGTGCACTTCCCTGCCATGGCCTCTGGTGGCGCACTTTCAGGCGGTTCTAGCTTCAGCCAGACTACGCCTACCGGTTACAGCCTGAACTCCCGCGTTCACAATCGCTCAGACGACATCAGTGAAGCTCTGCAGAACCTGGACAGGGTTCTCCAGGGTGAGTCGATATGGAAACACAACCAATCCAAACTGAGGAGTCCAAACCTAGCAGCAGAACCTCCTCTTTGGATTGGTTGATAAATGCAATCCCAGGAGCCATAAGAACCCAGTGCTGTGTAATATTTGCAGTTCTCAGACCTGGAATAGCTGGATTAGCTCTGGAGTTCTTCGGGGTGATTTTTTCTATAATTAATTCAGTAATTCTGTGCAGTGGCTAACAAACATAAACCAGATGTTACCATAGAAAATGTTCTAGTTGAGCAGATGCCTTGCTTAGTCATTTCAAGCTTCTATCATGCTGTTGCTACACACAGCCATGAAGTGAAATGTTTATTAAAGGTTGTGTGTTGCCCCCAGATACCCGGCTGCCACGTGGGGTCCCTGAAACCCCGAGCAGGCTGGTGTTTTCAGCTCTGGGCCCCACAGCACTGAAGGTCAGCTGGCAGGAACCCCACTGCGAAAAGCCAATATTAGGATACTGTGTGCTCTACCAGCTTCTCAGTGGAGGTCAGTAACAATGTTGCGTCTAAAATTAACGTAAAACTGTGAACTTTTTTTGCATAATGCTATATATGTGTGGTAATTTTCTCCCTGTAGGTGAAATGAAGCGCATGGACATCACTAACCCTGCACAGAACTCTGTGGTGGTTCAGGACCTTCTGCCCAACCAGTCCTACCTGTTCAAGGTGAAAGCTCAGAGTCAGGAAGGTTGGGGTCCTGAGAGAGAGGGAGTCATCACTATCGAGTCTGCTGTCGACCCCAAGAGCCCCCTCAGCCCCGTTCCAGGTTCTAAAGACTGCACATATGTCCTTTAACAACAACCAACAAACAAATTCATCCATATTGCAGACTTTCTTACCTGCTGGTGTTTTCAGGCTCTTCATTCACTCTGAGCACGCCCAGCGCTCCAGGTCCACTGGTGTTCACCGCTTTAAGTCCAGAGACTCTTCAGCTCAGCTGGGATAAACCACGAAAACCCAACGGCGAGATCCTGGGCTACGTGGTGACGTGTGAACAGCTGCACGGGGGAGGTCAGGCTCTCACCTCACTACACTTTCCCTCTGTTTGCGAAATAATCGGAGTTTGCATTTAGGTGTCAGATCACTATGAGGTCACCCTCATAAAAATGATTATAAATATACTTCGGTAGTTTTAGCAAAAAACATGTGATGAATCTCTAATTTCTGCTAAGGCAGGTGAAGTCATATTGGAAAATTATTTTGGGGAAATGAGACCAGAAACGACAGTAGATATTGTCAGTTAACAGAATTTTTTGCTTTTTAATTTAAACAGTTGTCGATGATATTTGACAGAGTCGTATTCTTTGTGCAGGAGACCAGCGCTCCTTCCAGCTCAGCGGGAACTCGGCCACGTCTCTGACCGTTTCTGATCTGAGCGAAAATGTGCCGTATAAATTTAAAGTCCAGGCTCAGACCACGCAGGGCTTCGGCCCCGAGAGAGAGGGCATCATCACCATCGAGTCTCAGGATGGTACGACACACACACACACACACACACACACACACACAACTTGTTATTGTGTAACAGATATTATCAAGTGTATCATGTAATACAGCTGTGTCTCTGTCTCCGTCTCTCTGAAGGCTCTATGGGTCAGTACGGCAGTCAGTCTCTGATGAGGAGGGAGGTGTTTAATTTGCCGTCGCAGAGCACGTCACAGACAACACACACCATGTTCACTGAACCCTTCATCACTCCAGGTGACCTCTCTCTCTCTCACTCTCTCCCACTCTCTCTCTCTCACTCTCTCTCTCCCTCCCACTCTCTCCCACTCTCTCTCTCTCACTCTCTCTCTCCCTCCCACTCTCTCACTCTCCCACTCTCTCTCTCTCACACTCTCTCCCTCCCACTCACTCTCTCCCTCCCACTCTCTCTCTCACTCTCTCTCTCCCTCCCACTCTCTCACTCTCTCTCACTCTCTCTCACTCTCGCTCTGTATTTATCTATCAGGAAAACTATCTGTCAGTAGAGAAGCGTCTTCAATATTATAACAACTTTACTGCTTATGTGTCACTCAACACTTTAAAGGGAAACTTTTATTCAAAAATACACTTTTAAGTCACTTCTAGGAATTAAGATGGGTGCAAGATATACAGTGTGTGTGTGCACAAACAAATATAAAAAATAAGAAACACTGTGTTTTGTCCTGTTTCCGTGAGTATGTTAGTCGGCTTTAAACAAGCCAATTTCCCCTCTAATGTGATCTCATAAAAGAAGAGCCCCTCCCCCACCTTGTTGCTCTGCTGTACTGTTCTCTGGGGGGGGCGTGGCTCAGCCATAGCACATTTACATAGACACTAAACCAGCCTGTTTAAAAGAACAGTGAAACAGAGGGAGGGTGAGGTGTGGTGTGATGAAACGCATTATCTGTGGGCCAGGGCATCTCACACACACACACACACACACACACACACACATGGAGGAGACCAGTGTTATAGTAGCATTTGGGACGTTTAAATAAAGTCTGAGAATTTAACAGACTATATTTTAATTGTTACTAATGTGTGTGTGTGTGTGTGTGTGTCTCCTCCCAGACGGTATGATGATGTCCAGCAGACAGGTCACTCAGCACACAGAGATAAGTGGCAGCGTCACGCGTCAGGTGGAGATGGTGCAGAGAGGCGTGACGTCTACCGTCACCAAGAAACAATATTACGAAGCCTGAACACGGAGATGATACGAATGTGGTGTGTTTAATAACATTACAGCTCACACAGTGTCCTGTTACACACACACACACAAACACACACCTTAAAAGAGCATAACAGTGAGGACGACTGCAATACATTCACTCCACAGCCGTTAGCATGGAAGCTGCATGTGAGCGCAGCGCTGCAGCGTTACATGAACCCCGAACTCCGGTGCTGTGACATCGTTCTCACCTAACAGCACACGAGATAAAACTTAAATAAATTAAGTCAATATTAAGTCAAAATAAGTTATTAAATTATGTGGAATAATATCTTTAAATAACAAGTAACTTCACACAGCACTTCAACGTTTTGTACAATTTTCACCTCTGTGTTTCTGTAAACAGGTAAAATACATTGATCTGAGCTTTTTGCAACAAACAAACCAGATACTTTTAAAGTCCAGAATTTTTATCGAATGTAAACCGAATGTTCAGTGCTTTACTGTACGCCTGCACTTAAACACAGACTCAGTTATCTGGCCTCAGATAGCTGTTATTTTAGTTTTTTTTTTTTTTTTACTTTTTATGTTATGTATGAATATAATGAATTATAAGTAATAATTTTGAAGCCAACTTTGCCAACAAAAATATTTCCTCACAGAACAACATTAGCATTAAAAAAAGAGGCCCATTTAATTGTACGGCCCAATCAGAGACCTCAATTTCACTACGTGACTATTTTCATTTAGGAGGAGAAAAAGCTGCTGTTCAACATTCTCCTAACAAAAAAAGCACTTCTTAAAAAATGCTAATTATTTATACAAGTCAAATTATAAAATACAATGAAATTATAAAAAGAAAAACACAATTTCTAATTAGTTACAAAGATACAAAGCGAACCAGAAAGCTCTAGCTAGTTAAACTTTTCTTGCTAGCCATTTTATTGTCATTTCACATCTGCATTTATTTCTCAATACATTTACATAAAACATTTTAATATACCTTCAGTGTTAAATATGATTCCATATTTAATATCTTTTTTTTATAGTTTGTATTATTATTATGATTATTAGTTAATGAGCTGTCAGGATTTTCTCTCAGAATATTATTGGAATTTTACTGTTTGTTTGCATTTTTTTTTCTTTCAATTTTCCTCATATAACATAGAGGTTACAGAGTCTTGATTATATTAAACCATAATACACTGATTATTTTATTTTGCATGTTGTAAATATATTACTGAAATTTGGACTAAAAACAACCTGGAATTTAAAAAATATTTTTACACAAAAATTAAGTTACACTGAGTAAACATGCTTCTGACACCTTTGGACATGTAATGCTCTTCTTCCTGGGAATATGCAAGTATTATGCTGTACTTTTTTAAATAAATATTTTTATATTAAATATCATGAGAATGAACATTCTGTTGCTTTGGTCCGATTAAAAACAACCCAAACAATTCAACATTTGGTTTCTGTTTCATTAATTAAACACCACGGATTTACATTTAATAAACAACAAAACTGCTAAATAAAGTCTCAGTCTGTTTATTAAAAATTTGGAAGCTGAAACTAGAGTGCGTTTAACCAAATACGTATACGAAACCACAGCCCCAAACACACACACACACACCCCCCTGTGGAGCCATGCACCGAGGGACCAGACACCCCCAGGGTACCGGGGGAATCCAAGGCCTAGGTGGTGTTAATGTTATGGCTGGTCGGTGTGTATTTACTGGACATCAGGTCACGTCCTCATTCACCTTTATATTTACTAAAGGGCTCTTCCACAAGAAACCAGAAACCCAACTGTGATGGAGTGTGTAGATGTTTTTTTCCTCCTGCTGATCTGCTCAGAGTCTGACACCCGGGGTGTGTGTGTGTGTGTGTGTGTGTGTGTGTGTGTACGTTAATGTAACACTCTTTTTCGCTGTTACACTGGAGATGTTACATGTGAGCTTTATTAACATTCAAATGTAAAAATAAAATACACATGATAATCAAATGTTAAATAAACAAGCACAAAGTTGTTTACCTTCTCAGGTCCTAATTTATGGAAACATTTAAACTGTTAAAAAAATAAACAATAAAAAGTGCCATATTTTCCTTCCCCCCCCCCCGTTTCCTGCTCAATACAAATGTCATGACCTTACCGTCCCTGCTGTGCTTATATCACCCCCCCGGAGAACCTGTGATTCGTTGAACCCTTAAATCAGCCTGTTTTCTCAGAGTGAACAGATCAGAACCAACACTAAGGTCTGACCCACTGAGGACATGTCCCAAACCACACTCCCTAACTACCCCTCAAAAGCAAACACACCCTGTCTTTAACAGCCACAGTGCATCATGGGTATTCCATATCTACATGATTTGGACAGTGATCATAAACCCCACAACCGTTAGGTTATAAGGTTTTACCCTCCACACCTCTTAACCACCCTAATCCCTGACCCCTAACTCCTGACCCTTTTCTGAAACACACCTGTAATGGATTTGATCAGTACTCCACCTATACTGAGGATAAAATGGGTGTGGCTGAGTGAGGTCATGCCTGCGCGCTGTTCTGAGACGTTAAATAAAATAAAATGAGAAAGATAAATGAAAAGACAAATCTGTTTCAATCCTGTACTGTGAAATATTAATGAACCTCAAACACGTGATAAGATTTCAGACGCTTTCAGAAGGACTGCGTGAGGTAATTAACCACCACACACACACACACACACACACTCAGAGTTGCGTGTTAAAGAGGTAGAGTTAAACACACACACACACACACACACACACCACCCAAACACTGCCCCTCGAGGCGCTCTGCACTTCATCTGTAACACGCTGTACTCATGAACAGATGAATTAAAGGGACCAAAGGAAGCACCGTGTAGCCGCTGCTGACTCCTCCCACTGCATTTGCATACATACAGTAGAAGGTGGACATTAAAGGTGCAGTAAGCGTTTAAAGCGTACATTGTTTCATTGTTCTCACACGACACACACACTGTAGAGAGAGAGTTTTAAAGTCCCACTGCGCTGCAACACAAATAGGTCTCAAGAACATTACAGATGTCTGATGTACAGCCTGAACACAACAATCAACACACACACACACACACACACACACACACACACACACACACACACACACACTAGTGTAGAGAGATGAAGGTGCGAGTCTGAGGTAGGGTGACCCGTGTTTACTGAACAACAAACGAGCCACACATTTGGAGTATGAAGTGCACTACTTAGGGGGCACACAAACACTACACACTAGGTAGTTGGTATAAACCGCGAGTAAGAAATCAGAATTTTAGATTGGACCAAAATGTAAAGATGAGAACGACAAATCATGAGTTAGTGATAATGAGCCATCAATCAATCATCATTAGCATATCATTAATGTGTCACACCCTTAAATAACAAATCAGTGACCAGCACCTAGTTTCTGGCTCCGCCCACATGACTGTGTTGTGAAATACACAGCTGAGGTGTGTGAATGTAAATGAGAAGCAGGATTCGTTGTGTGACGTTACATGCTACAAAAAACACTTACTGCACCTTTAAAGTGTTTACGCCACTTTAACGATTCAACGTGCGCGTAAATGAAGGACGGAACGCCGCGTGTGCATAGAGTAGAGCTGAACAGAGTGAGAACGAAATGAGAAAGGCACGCGGTCATCGGGGCGTCACATTAACTCAGGAATGTAAACACTGGTTAAACAAGAGGCGGAGCTTACCATAGTGACATCACCACCATACGCTACAGCGCTCCAATACTGTTTCTAACGCTCCCTTGTCCACTTCCCCTCGGTCGGCCATGTTAAGGGCTGTCTAATGACGTCACCAGATTAGAGCAAGGTCACTCGGTATGCAAAAATGACCCAGAATGCACTGCACATTTTTGCCGTATGCGCATAAAACAGAAGCAATAAAATACAAATACTTAAAAAATATATAATAATAATAATAAAAATAAATAAATAAACATTTCAAGTGTGTTGCAAACGAGCAATCAGGTTAATGAGTGTGTTAGCTAGCTTACACTTTAAACACTTGGGGGAAGTCAACAAGGGCTCGTTAAATAAACAGTAGCAGGACACAGAGCGACGTTTCACAGCTCGTTCAGCAGCTGATTTATTTTTAATAACAAAAAAAAGGTTTTCTTTCAGTTCTTTAAAATGTTTTTGGAAGACTTTCGGCACGGTGTACGACTGACCTCACAACATACAACAACGAACAGGTAATAAAAAAATAAAACAAACAAACAACACACAAAAAAAAAACACTGATACTGACCCTGCTCACAAAGACAGAGGCCACGCCCCAAATACCATGAAATACAAAGCAGGAAATTATTCGAATGAGATCTACATCTGTCTCACGCTAATCAGGAGACTTTTATTAGCATCTAATATTAGGAACAGGGACGAGCGTGTGAGGATTCATATTTCATTTAAGGTGGTAAAAATCTACAGTAAGTTGTGGCTGACACGCCCCTTGACACGCCCCCTGACACATCCCACTGTGAGATCTCGGGTATCTCTACTCCACTGACTCGAAACGATCCCCTGTGTCTCTCCACTTCCTGTTTATAATTCTTATTAAAAAAAACAAATAAAAAAAAAAAACGTTTGGCTTCAGTGAAAGATGTCACACACACACACACACACACACACACACACACACACACACACGCGCGCGCGCGCGAGAACGTTAACATGTAACACAAACATCAAAATAATTCAATAATTCATTCTTCAGGCTGTAAAATCTCTGCTCAGGAGAAAAGGTCACATGATCCTGTGTGTGTGTGTGTGTGTGTGTGTGTGTGATTTGTTAATTCACTGGAGTGAATGACCTGCTGTAGGACAGTAAGATGAGGAGAGAGAGTCTGTGTGTCTGTGTGTGTGTGTCTGTGTGTGTGTGTGTGTGTGTGTGTGTGTGTGTGTGTGTGTGTGTGTGTGTGTGTGTGTGTGTGTGTGTGTGTGTGTGTGTGTGTGCGCGTGTTAGTGGCGGTTGTTGCGGCAGAGTTTGGGTTTCTGAAGGCTGAACACACTGATGTTGAGGTGTGTGGCGATCTGCTTACACACACTCGTGCAGTAACACACCAGATCACACGCAGAGAGCACCTGCACACACACACACACACACACACACACACACACACAACAATTAGAACGTAGTTAATAGTTTATATATAATATCAGTAGATTATATAATGTATGTTAAGCCATATGCAAAAGTTTGTGCCCCCTGAGAATAAAAAAAAAAATGTTTTCTTTAAAACTGTAACTTTGTTGCAGATGTTTAGTGTTTGGGATCAAATTTTATTTTAATAACAAAAAAAGAACTTTCTGTATATTCATGGACTTGTGTATGTCAGGTTAAAAATTCACAAGTTTGTACTCCCTCTTAAAATGCAGAATATTATTATAAGTTGTGATGATAATCATTCTTGTTTTTTTTCCCCCAAAAACTGTGAGAGATGTCGTTAGTGTGGCAGAACTCACCAGCGCCCCCCAGAGGAGGATGCGCTCACTGAAGAAACTGTTAAAGTACTGATTAATAAGGAGCAGCAGCGGCGCTACGAACGCAGCATCACTGCGCTGCATCTCACTCTTCGTCATGTGGGCCACCTGATACACACACACACACACACACACACACACACACACACACACACTTTAAAAGGTTAAACAATAATAATGATAATAATAATATATATTACAACACCTGAATGATTAACAAAAAGTATTTATTATGGGAAAACACGACTATTTGTACACTTTGGCGTTCGAGTGAAAGCGGGACTTTTGACTGTACAGAATAACAGAACAGAGTCCTGAGAGTAAACACGCCCTTTCTGTCTCTGTATAATCCCCTGACACACTGATGCTCTCATCCCAGTGTCTCACTAGAGCTCGGACACCATCAGGGGAGAAAGTTCTCATGGTGCATCACGTCTGAAACGCCGGCCTCCCAGGAACTCCTCTAATAGCTTTTCTATAGTGTAGATGGCTTGTAGCGAGGTCAGGACTGTACGGGGGTGTGGCAGTGACTCCCAGCCCAGTTCCTGTAGTGCGTGTGTGTGTGCTGTTGGTGGATGAGTGTGTGTACAGGTCACACACAGACGTGTCTCTTCCACAACAAGTTACCCGCTGATTTTCAGTGATGAGACGTTCCACTCTCTGAATGTTGACGGGAACGACTGCAGTGAGCACTGAGACACCTCGGCCGGGATCGTCATCTTCTTTAAAACGATTCAGATGTTTTACTGCAGCTGAGAGTCTCATCATCATACTGAAGTCTTCTGGAAATGTCAATCACTTTTATTCACCTTCATTCACCAGAAATATCAACACAAGTCCCGGTTTGACTTGAACACATGTTTGAATTTGCTGCAGTATATAGCAAATATTCTGTTAGGGTATAACAGTGTTAGAGATTGTGTGTGTGGTGCATCGTGTCTTTACCACCAGGCGGTTGGTGAGTTTAGCCGAGCCGAAGCCGAACGCTAAAACGAACAGACATGGGTTTTTCTCAAACAGCTGCTCAGCCGACAATTTATACACCAACGTGGCCAAAACCAACACTGCAGTGATGTGGAACGCTGGAGAGAGCACACTCGTCCCCTACACACACACACACACACACAGACACACAGAGAGAGAGAGAGAGCGAGAGAGAGAGAGAATAGATGACTCAGTGTTATTGTTTAAATACAGAGATAATCTGGGTTATGAGCTCACTTCCTCCTGGTTCTCAGAGAAAAGATGATAATCACGATAAAACACGGTTTCATTAAAATGGTCCAGGGGTCGCTCAGTGGTTAAGGCATTGGACTACGGTTCGGAAGGTCCCAGGTTCAAACCACACAACCACAAAGTTACCACCAGTCGGCTCTGGATAAGGGCGGTGGCCAAATGCGGTGCAAATTTTGCATAATCAGTCTAGACTTAAGGTGTAGGTATTCAGTTATTAACTCTGTTGTCAATCCCCCGAGTAACACTGTGTCAGGTGCTTCTGTCGTCCTGTGTAAAAGCTTCTCAAGGTTTTTTAAAGACAAAGTAAGTAAGCCTGGTCCTGGAGCTGATGCTTTTTCTATGAAGCAGCCTGTTCCCCTGCCGTTGTCTGCATTTTGGAACGTTTTTGAACCAGTTTCTATTCAGTCACTCAAAGACACTATTGCTAAATTGAAACCATCCTTTTCTCCATATGATGCCATTCATCTTAGATTTTTAAGACAAATTATTGATTCGGTTGGACCGGGCCTAGTGTCCGTCTGTGCTAAATAATTATCGCCCTCTCTCTGTTCTACCATTTGTGTCTAAGGTTTTGGAAAAGACTGTTTTCTCAACTTCAATCTTTTCTTGCTTTAAACAGTTTGTTTGAGCTTTTTCAATCTGGTTTTAAGGCCCACAGTACCGAATCAGCTCTCCTGAGAGTGTTAAACCACATCTTTTTAGCTACTGATACGGGGGATTCTGTGGTCCTTGTTCTTCTTGATTTATCAGCTGCCTTAGACACTATTGATCATTCAATATTACTAAATAGACTAGAGTCTTGGGTGGGTCTCTCTGGCATAGACTTAAAATGGTTTCAGTCATTTTTATCTGACAGAAAATATGTGGTGAGGATAGGAGATTTCTCCTCGCCGACTCCTTCTTTTCCCTGTGGTCTTCCACAAGGCTCTGTATTGGCTCCTACTCTGTTTTCATTGTACATGCTGCCACTGGGCTCCATTTTTAGGAAGCATGAGGTATCCTTCCCATCCTATTACGCTGATGACACAAATTTATTGACCTTTTGAGAAAAATGATGGCTTGGCCATGGCTGCTTTGTTAGCGTGTTTAGATGAAGTTAAATCTTGGTTATCTCAAAACTTCCTATCCCTTAATGAAGAGAAAACTGAGGTGATCGTCTTCGGCTCTTCGGAACACATGAAGGCCCCTGATTTTGATCTGGGTCCTCTAACAGTCTTTAGGTCCTCACAGGTTCAGAACTTAGGTTTCCTGCTAGATGACACATTCAAATTTGATAAACAAACCTCTACCGTGATCGGATCTAGTTTTCATCAGCCCTGTACTCTTGCAAAAATCAAACCTTTTCTCACTGAGATGGCGATTCATGCTTTCATTATATCTCGCCTTGGATTGTAATTCTTTTTATTTTGGTATCTCTAAATCCCAAATCGCCCGTCTTCAACTGGTTCAGAAAGCCGCTGCTAAATTTCTCTTGAAAAAGAAAAAAAGGGATCATGTGACTCCGCTTTTGAAGGCCCTTCACTGGTTACCTGTTCATTTCAGAAAACACTTTCAAATTTTACTATTTGTTTTTAAATCACTACACCAGCAAGCGCCATCTACTTATAACTGAATTTCTGCACCAACACCCCCTACCTGACCGCCACCCCGAAAAGTTTGAGATCCTGTGACCAGAACCTCCTTTTAATTCCACACTCCAGACTTAAGCGTAGAGGTGACGGTGCTTTTTCAGTAATTGGGCCTCGTCTTTGGAATGACTTGCCAATTGATATCCGAATGGCTCCTAGTCTGACTACTGTCAAATCCCTTTTAAAAACCCATTTGTTTTCACTGGCCTACTCGGCTTTACTGTCCTTATAAGCTTCTGTGTTTATTTATTTTATTTTTTCCTTCTTTCTTAGGCTGTAGTTGTGACTTTTATTATTTGTATGATGTTTATGTGGATGTACAGCACTTTGGTAATTTTTTTCATCCTTGATCATGTGGCGCCCCCTGCTTGTCAGGCTAGTGAGTGGAGGAGAAAACATACCGCTACTGAAGTTTTAAGCTTTAATACCCAAACAATCCTTACAGATAAATTAATAAAGTGTTTAAACTGATACATCCTTCATATTCATGGTTTCTGTTCATGTTATTCAGCTGATATCACTTACAGGTGTTTATTTATTAACTCACAGAACAACGAGTCAAACATCAACATGTGACATGACTTAGGATTTATTGTGTGTGTGTCTGTGGTACAGTTCCTGCATGTTTATATTCTGTATTTAACAGATACAAATCATTTATTATTATGAATTTTATTCTGATTAAAAGCCGTGTGGTTCTGCATGGATCTGTATAGAGGTGACGTGAGGTCAGGCGGGTGTGTTTAGACGTACCGCGATGGTGGAGCCGTTCTTGCCCATCCCGCCTGTGAAGATGACCCGGAAGTAGTTAGTGCAGGAAAATACGGCTCCCAGGAGGGTGAGGACGGCGGGAATCATCTTCATCTGGACATTCAGCACCGGAATCTGGTGTACATACACACACACACACAAATATTAGCATATAAAACACCTGAGAAAATTAAATATGAGCGCAGTAGAATATCTAAAAGATAAAATACAGACCAAGATTATTTTAATAATTTAAAAAAGTTATTAAAAAAATTCTACACCTCAGTGTTTCTACAATCTAAAATAACTACGCCAGTTCCTCAGCATGTGAACTCCCTGACCTAGCCAATTTTCATCTTAAGAAATAAAATTTTGCACCGCATGAGAGTGAACTGGTTGTGTGTGCGTCCGGAGGCCAAGCAAAGAGCGTTTACATGTTTTTACATGTGTTTATTTTTTCTTTGGGCATTTTGTGTAAGATTGGGCATTTTATTGTCGATTTAGTGAAGATGCAGAACCACAGCTCACAAGAATGTTAACAAAGACGATAGCAAGAAGAAAAGGGAGCCACTTTCAGTTTGTTTTGAGCCGTGTGTTACATACGAGCATGAACAGTTAAAAAGCTAGCAAACTAGTGTGTTGTACCTCAGTGCTTTGTTTGTTTTTTTATTCAGTCTCATTAGTGGTGAGTTTGCCTGGTGTTCCACAGGGCTCGGAGTTAGGACTGCTCTTAATCCACTTCATATGTCTGTTTTTGTTTTTCTGCTTGTGTAGTTCTACCCATGATTATGTGTAGTGTGTCAGTGGGTTAGCAAAAAAAAAAAAAACACACACACAAAAGAAATCAATTACCTCAGCTTGCCAAAAAGCCATTCCTCCGAGCGCAGACAGCAGGTACACTGATATAATGAACATCTGCACCTCAGTCACATCGATACTGTTCAAGAGCGCGCACACACACACACACACACACACACACACACACACACACACACACACACACACACACACACACACACAGAGTAGAGAGTAGAGATTAATTCACTCACTAAACATCTTTCACATCTATACCCGTGTGTTAAAAGCCACATTATAACTTTACTTTCTTAATTCTTCTGTTTCATTTTGTTAAATACACACACATCATGATTTATTGTTGTTTAGCTTTTTTATTATACTACATGTGCACCTGTACCCTAGATGTGTGTGTGTGTGTGTGTGTGTGTGTGTGTGTGTGTGTGTGTGTGTGTGTGTGTGTGTGTTTATTCACACACACTACAGGAGCATTAGTGAGCTCAGGTGCTGATATTGGGGTGTGGAGGAGGCTCCAGGTTCAGTTCAGTCAGGGTTCTTCCACTTTAACACACTCTTGGAGCTGGCTTTGTGGTTCTTGTAGTGGCGTGGTCATGCTGGATAAGGGTGTGGCTCCTGTGAAGGGGAACTGTACCGCTACAGGACACTCAGAGACGCTCTGTACAGCAGTGTGCTTCAGGGGTGAGGGGGTGTGGCTTTGGACTCACATGCCGAAGCGCAGTGTCCCAGAGACGTAGGTCTGCCAGTGCGCGCAGTAGAACATGAACACACCCACAAAACAGCTGAAGAACATCCAGTCAGGGTTCGTCCCCATCTGCACCGCTATACACGTCCCGAGGATCACAAACACTGCGCACACACACACACCAATCATTACATATCATTAATTACATATTATTAGGGATTGTGTTTTTCTGTATGGAGATTCTACAGTCTCTTACACACACACACACACACACACACACACACACACACTGACCGGTGGAGAGTGAGTCACAGCCGTGGTCAAAGAGTTCTCCGAGCGGAGTGCTGCTCTTGGTCCGTCTCGCCTGTTTACCGTCGATGGCGTCCAATGATTGGTAAATAAACAGCCCTAATGCACAGGACAGGTACGCCCACGTTGGAGCCTAAACAGACACACACACACACGGGCACAGACACACACGCGCGGGCACACACGGGCGGGCACAGACACACACGCGCGCGCGGGCACACACACACGCGCGCGCGCGGGCACACACACGCGCGGGCACACACACGCGGGCACAGACACACACACGGCTCAGGGTAAAGATGACTGTCGTAGTAATGTTACGTTGAGGAGAAGAGTGTGTGTGTGTGCGTGTGTGTGCGTGTGTGTACCTGCTCGGTGGCAGTAGGGCAGTAGTACGTGAGGATGAGTGTGGTGGTGATGTTGAGGACGAGGCCGATGGAGGTGATGAGGTTCGGGGCGACCCACAGCGGGACTCTCTCCACCAGCCAGCACCAGAATGGCTGCATGAGCGGCTCCAGGAGAGACTTCCCCTCACTGCTGTAGCGGTGCTCCTCCAAACGCTTCAGCTGCTGCCGTGACAACCGTAACCCTGACAACACCATCCTCACAACCTGGGCTCACAACCTGAAACACACAAACACACACACACACACACACACACAGTGTGAGCACCCTCACAAGCCAAAACTCAAAAGTATCATGATTAATTATGTCTGGATCGTAATGATTACGTCATCCAACATTAATGATTCGTCACATTTACAGAGATAACGTTACGCATCATGTCGCGAGATTATACTCGGGTATCGCGAGATCTCACTCTCGCTCTCCTTACATCAACCCGGATTTAAAAGATAGTGTTAGAACGGTGTAAAATTAAAAGTAAATTAAAGCCATTAAATATAGATAAACAAACAATTCGTGAACAGAATAGTTATAAAACATTTAGCTAAAAATAGACTAAAGACTACTTTTAATCAGCACTTCATCCTTAGGACATCTCCTCAGAGCTTATAACTTTATCTACATTCCATAAATAAAGCTCACACTGCAGGCTCGGTTAGTAAAATTATTTCACAGCCTGGTGTTTATTCTGATAAAAAAAAAATAAAAAAAAAACAGATGAACGCCGTTAATCCGTTAGCTTTAGCATGGTTAGCCGAGTCCTTCGGGCTACAGTACCGTATCCTGAGGGACTTCTCTTCACTCTGTCCCTCTGTGTCTCTGTACAGGACTAACCCGCTCCTCACTGACCATTAACACGGAACAAAATCACTAAATACGAGCTTTATTCACTGTTTATCTCAGTTCATGTGGTAAATCCGTTTCATGCCCTGGCCATGACACACACATAGACACAGCGGCACGAGCACACCGGAAGTAAACTCCTCCCTAACGGAAGTGCGCATGTCACCTCGGCACGAGGAGTTCACGAGTGGAGAATCTCGAGCGCGCGCGGCGAAGGGGGGGGGGGGGGGGTG
>JAAGKR010005266.1:10089-27381 GCA_011419295.1 Clarias macrocephalus | reverse complement strand
GCGCCCCCCCCCCCCCCGATGCAAGATCATGGGTAGACCCTGACGTGGTGCAAAGCACTTTTCCACATCAAAGGCCATTTTTAAAAATGTGACGGTTGCCGTGGATTGCAAAAATGGAAGTGATTAAAACATTAAAGTATAAATAAATTATATATATATATATATATATATATATATATATATATATATATATATATATATATATATATAGTGTGTGTGTGTGTGTGTGTGTGTGTGTGTGTGTGTGTGTGTTAGATCAGGGGGGTTTTCCAGAAAGCAGTTTATGTGACATAAGTTTAAGAGTAAGTTTAAGAGTAAGTTTGTGGATAACCTCAACTTTCGTAACTTTCTGGGTATCTGTGTAACCATAGCAACTTACTGTCTGAAGGTAGCCTGCTCGGTAGCAGCTTCTGCTCCAGGGTCAGTTTGTTTCAGAAGTTTATTGAGGCACAGAGTTATAAGAGCGCGTATTGATGTCTTTTAATTTCCTAATGATTATTTATTTGAAAGCGTGTTTTCAAGGGAATCGTTAATTTACTTAACACATCTCTTGAAACCACATGTTGCTAATGTCACACCCCGCGGGTCTGCGCTCAGCACACATTCTGTACATACAGCAGCACTTCGGTTATTAGCGTCAGGACATTTAATGTACAGTGTGGGTGACGCAGAGCATGTGGGGAAGGTGTGTGTAGATCCGCTCACACAGTGTGTCTGGTACTGAAACACTTCTTACACATGTGTGTACATTTCCCTGGCCATAAACCTCTGCGCGTTATTAAAGAGGAATTCCACAGCGTGGCAGTTTGTCCTTTGTAGTAGAATCTATGATGCATATTTATTAGGGCTGCTCCGATTCATCGGTCGCCGATCATAATCAGCCGATAATAGCTTTGGGAAGTTTGATCATCAGGTCTCTGTAACGGCCGATATAGAAAAGCCGATCAGATGACACAAAACTCGCGGGACAATTTTTTTTGCGCGCTGCTAAAACGGCTTCACCGGTCTGGCGATTCTACGTGTTGTGTGAAAAAGACAAAACATCAGCAATCTGCAGCCTGTGTAACAAGACAAATCCACCAGGCGGGAAGCACCAAAGCAGTTTAGCACCACGAACCTCATCAGACATTTGAAGGTTAGTCACGTAAAGGAAGACGAGCAGTTTACAAAGTTAAGCTTAGAGAGCAGGAGAGTTCAGCACCTCGCGCGCCGCCGCTCACTCAGCTGTCGGTATAATTCCACTATCTCGCCTTACTCAGCCGTAAGTCCGGTTCATCATGATTCACCGCGAGTTTTGGCGCTGTGATTACGTTTCCATCTTTCCGCGCGAAACATTAAACATGTTTCTGTTAATTTTTTAAACATGAACAATTAAACGTTTTGCTATGATGTCTGAGATTCTGCTGTTGGACTTGTGTCTGTTCTAGGTGGGTGTGGCCGGTTAATCAGCTGGAGCTCGGGATCGGTTCTACTCTGCATCCTATCCTGATATAAGGACCGCCCCAAACACTCAGCCTCGGTAAATTTGATCTGTCGTGTGCAAAATTTTTGAGATTTCGATTGACTGTCGTTTGTTTGTTTTGAGTGTTGTGCCAGAGAGAAAGAAAGTGTGAATGTCGTAATCTTTGTAGGAGTGTTTTGTTGTCTTTGTAACTCTTTGTACGGACTGACTACCTGGTTTATTTAATCTTTTGCTCGTTTGACTATGGTGTGGATTCTGATTTGGTTGCATGTAAACATCAACTGTTTGTAAATAATTTGTAGATAACTTGACACATGGGAAGTAGGGGGTGAGGCGCCATTTCTTTTTCACATATCTTTTTACTCTGTTTTTGATTTAGGAAGGTAGGTAAGTAAATCCGTACTTTGTTTTCTAATATTTCATTTCAGGTTAAATACGAGTCTGTTTTGTTGATTGTCTTGGCCTGGTTTACCTCTGAAAGCAAACCCGCGTAGAACAAAAGTAAACTAGTGAACGATCTCTCTGGTGTACGTTCACTGTTCTCTTTTTCTGTTGTGGCTGAATTGTTGTTAGCTGCGTCCAAAGCCTGGAGAAGTGGACTGCACCTTGTCAGGCCTCTACCTTCAGACCTGTCCAACTTGGGTGTCCCACCTGAAGACTAAGCTGCTGCTGGTAAAGCTCTTAAGGTCACTGAGGCACACAAACCCCCTGATCACAATAAGGTGGCGATCACTCAGGGGGGAACTGAAAAATTAAAATTAAATAAATAAAACAAAATAAAATATCCTTAATCCAGATTTTATCAATCAACCACATAACATTTATCTTAGCTGGATGATCTCATTCTCAAAAACGTTTAACCTAAAGTAAGACTTAACACACTATAACTAGAATATTTACAAAAATGAAAGGTTGTCTTATGAATAAAAAAAAAAAAAACTAAGTTAAAGCAGATGGGCTACAGAACAGATCATATAATTTTTTTTACATTTATTTTTTTATTGTTTCGCTGAAATCCAACAAGACACTACGTTAGGCTACATCTTGACTCATTTGCATACGGAGGGTGATTGGATGTTTACTGAGGGCTCAGGGGAGGAGTGTGTGTGTGTGTGTGTGTGTGTGTGTGCACTGCAGCCCGTCAATGAACACACACAGCGGAGGGACAGAGACATGAGGGAAACCTAATGACCAAGTTCTGGGGGTTCGTTCTTCGTATGTGGCTTGTCACATCCGAGATGAACTGACGGATCTAATATGAGACCATCGCGCTAATTACGATGCGGCTAATTCGGTTCTTCCACACACCTGTTGTTGATGATTAGTGTCGCTGGATTGAGATGTCCAGGATTATTGCGCGTTCGTGTGTTTGTTTAAAAGGCGACATGCACCGACAGTAGAAACACTGATCACAACCCCTGTAGAAACACTGATCACAACCCCTGTAGAAACACTGATCACAACCCCTGTAGAAACACTGATCACAACCCCTGTAGAAACACTGATCACAACCCCTGTAGAAACACTGATCACAACCCCTGTAGAAACACTGATCACAACCCCTGTAGAAACACTGATCACAACCCCTGCGACTGGCAGAATGGCAGAAGAGCAGCTCAGTTTATTACTCAAGCGGAGCAAAAGCTTCTATTAGAGGGTTATGCAGAATTTCAAACTTTAATAAAGAGAATTAAAAATAAAAGTAATTATTAAATACGTGAGCGCTGCCCGTGTTACGTGTGTGTGTGTGTGTGTGTGTGTGTGTGTGTGTAATATCACCAACCATCCCATTTTTATTAAGGTGTATCCATATAAATGGGCCACCCTGTATATTCAAATCCTATTTGTATTCATTTAAAATTAACTGAACACATTTGATATTTTAAGTCATTTTCAAGTACTTAAGTAACAGTAACTGTCACCTCAAAGTTCCACCAACTTAAATCTAAAGATCTCTGGTGGTTCAGTGGTCGGCGTCTCGCCTGCCATGCGAAAGACTCGGGTTCGGTTCCCGCGCTGGATTGACTTCTTTCTATTTGCAACAAATTCAAATATTGATAGTTAAAATTGGAAACATCATTACTTAAAAAATATGTAACTGATTACCTCAAATATTTTGAGTTTTGCCAACTTAATCGTGTTTACAGTGTAAAAGTGAAGTAGAAGAACAAGTCTAGTAAGAAGTATATTGTCATGCTGTGCTGAAGGATCCTGTCTATCACACAATACACCAGGAATCTGAAAAACTCTGTGAATAATCTTCACACCTTCAGTAACCTGTTGCTCTCATAAACAGACAAGACATGACTGAGACAGATTTGAGAAAATAACCTCCACTTATATAGACGCAATCGGGGGACAGAATGTTACATATGATTAGACCCACACGGAGATTAACACACGAATGATGAGCACAGACACACACACACACACACACACACACACACACACGGAGATTAACACACGAATGATGAGCACAGACACACACACACACACACACACACACGGAGATTAACACACGAATGATGACCACACACACACACACACACACACACACACACACGGAGATTAACACACGAATGATGACCACAGATACACACACACACATATATTCATGTAAGATACTTTTCTTTTCCCCGCGGAGTCAGTCCGCGTCAGTCAGTCAGGCTCTTTAACCAATCAGATGTGGTCTCGCCATTTCAGCCAATCATAACCCGGCAGGAGCGCAGCCTCAATCCTGTTTACATGAGATAAACCTGCGCCCGAGCAGCTTTAAGAACACGGACATGTTGCTATGACAGCAAGCGCGAGATTCGCTTCGAAGAACGAAACAGTCCAAGATCAGGACAAACCCACAACAATCACATCCAGCGAACTGAGTTAGCGACGTACGAAGAACAGACCCCTGGTGTCGTGCTGGCTAAGCCAAGAGTTTTGCTGAGATTTTAAAACATCTGTAAATGTAAAGTTTAAACATTTAGTTAAACGATTTATGCACTTTTTTTATATACACACTTTCTGTTTACAGATTTCACGAATTAAGTTGAGGAACAAAGAATCACTTTTTCAGGACACTGGATGCTGTTTTTGCCGTTTCCAAAAATGTTCTGTGTTTTTCCCCCCTAATTTTTAAATCACTTGAAAAAATGCAATTAAACAAAATGTAAAAGTAAATGAATGTTTATACCTGTTTCTTTGTTTGTTTGTGATTGTGGGCTTGTTTATTTGTTTGTTTGTTTGTTTGCTTGTTTGTTTGTGTTTGTGCTTGTTGAGCCCCTTTCCTTTGTTTTATTAGTTTTAGTTTAGCTCTTTTTCTTTGCTAAGCTTTGTTCAGCTCACTAACATTGTTGTAGAAAGTTATAAAAAAAAAGGAAACATGTTTATTAATGTGAATGAAGAAAGTAAATAAGTGCCAAAATATTAAGACTTAATAATGAATATTTTTAAAATGAAATATTTATTGTATTGACTTTTTAATATCAAACTCTTCACCTGACGCTAGCTGCCCGCTAGCTAACCCCAGAACCACTTACTGAGACTTTGGACCACTGTGTAGACCTTGTGATGCTTTATGTGGTCGCAGATACGACAGGCGTGTTCCAGGCCGAAGTATGAGCGCTCGGCGGTGAAGTGCCGCCTCCAGCTGAAGAACTGCTCATACGCGTCCTGGTTCTGGTCCAGGAACACCAGATGTTCTGCCAGTTCCTGGGGAGATTTGAAATCGTCCACGTGAATGAACGACCCCGATGGAACGAGCTCCTCGTAGTTCTCCCTGGGCGGGCCGAGCACCACGGGAACCGCGCCGAATCTCATGGGATTAAAGAGCTTCTCGGTGATGTAGTCTTTGTGGACGGAGTTCTCGAAGGAGAGGTAGAACTTGCAGCTGGACATGACGCTGCGATACTCCTGTAGACTCAGCGGCCTTTCAAACGCCCCGCCGTAGGTTTGCACCACGAGGTGTTTGCTAAGCTCGCGATAATATTGGACTCGTCTGAAGCTCGAGTTCCAGTTGTTGACCATCCAGCACACGAATTTGTCCTTCGGTGGGATTTCAAAGGTGTTTTGACGCTCCTCGGACGCTTCCACGATTCTCCCGTAAGGAACCCAGACGTCCGAGTCTCTTCGGTAGCTCGACGTCAGGTTGAACAACCCGTCCAGACGAGCTTGTCTCCTGGAGTTCTCCGGAGACTCCATGTTCATCCAGACCCACTTCTGCAGCGGTGGTCTCCTCATCCTCAGCAGCTCCGAGAGGTTACTCTGGACGTCTCTGTGGTGAAACATCACCGCGTCCGCCTTCTCGTACTCGCTGCGGTCGGCTGTTAAGCGACAGCCGGCGATCTGGAACAGCTCGGAGCAGGACTGGAACTGGGCCCGATATCCAAACGGCCACCACCAAATCAAAACCACGGTGCTGTGCTCCGGCGTCCTCCTCCCAGCTGGAGATTCGTCTCCTCCTCCTCCTCCTTCTTCAGGATGCTTGCCGTTGGACATTCCATTGCTACACCGAGGCGACTGTGCAGACGGCGTGTACAGAGCGTAGAAGAATCCCTCGGTCCAGAGCAGCGTGTTGAGCAGCAGCAGCAGCAGGAGCAGGAGAAGCACTCGGCGTCCCACGCCACAGTCACACTTCATCATGTACACCTGACAGGAGATCATACATCAACACTAACGACTGGGAATTATGGGTAATAATGATATTAATTCACTCTTTCCTTGGTTTTCATATTAGTATAATAATTAAGACAGTATTTATTTACTATTAATTAAGTATTTCCTAATTAATATCGGAGGTAAAATAGTATTTAATTACTGACTGTTATTGTATATGAATACTATTATAAACAATTGTAAAAAATATTTCCTGTGTAAAACAAAAATATATTTAAATATTATTGCGTATTGAAAAAGCATAAACTCTGGTTTACTTCATGCGTATTTAAATAATAAATAACTGAAATAAATTTATTATATACCACGTACTTAATGTTAAAACTTTAATGTTCATCATTGAATTGTTTTTTTTTTACCCTTTAACTTTTACCTATTTTACCTATTTTACTAATAATTTAACTTTATCCTTTAAATATCTTAAATACTTTGCTTGTGTTTAATTGTTTATTTCTTAACTTATTTTAATTTATAACTCTCTATTATAAATGTACAGTTTTTACAAACAGCTTCATATCGACTATTTAAATGCTAATTAAACATGTTCATGTCCCGCATGTTACTGAATGCTGATGATGAACTGAACTCGGCTCGCTGTGTATAAATATTGGCACCTGACAGTCACATGACTTGTTAAATCAACTAATGCTGAAGTTACACAGACAGACAGACAGACAGATAAACTCACTTGGCTGATCGTCAGGGTTTCTGCAGTATCTGTAGTTCGTATACACCTTGCTATGTTACACCCAGGTTTAGTCACTCTTCTCTTTCAGTGAACAAAAAAGGAGCTATTTCAAACAGTGTGGGTGTGTATGTGTGTGTGTGTGGGTGTGTGTGTGTGTGTGCGTAATCAGTCTATTATGTTTAGTATCACATGCATGAAAAAAACCGGCTCAAGTTTACAAAAAGTATCAAATTTCACTTTATAGACTTTAACTGCGCGTGTGTGTGTGCGTGTGTGTGTGTGTGTGCGTGTGTGTGTGTGTGTGTGTGTGCGTGTGTGTGTGTGTGTGCGTGTGCGTGTGCGTGCGTGTGTGTGTGTGTGATCTCACTCACAAGGTTTAAAAACGTATATGAAAGTATAAAACTGGCAGGTGTTCATCACTATGGCAGCAGCTCCTACACCTGCACGTATGAGGTTCATTATCGTGTTTTAAAAGTTGTTTACTATCTTCCTGTTTTACCTTCAGACTGAACCAGATGAATTTATGACTTATTGTTGAGTCATTGTTGTTGCTGTGTGGACAGTAACTACTGCAGTGATTAATGCAGCAGCAACAAGTTCCTCAACCCCACCTGATGCCGCAGGAGCTCCTCATTCCTACACACCCATGTCAGAAAACAACGAAGGAGATTAAAACACTATTAATAAAACCTGGAAGGACAGAGGACGGACAAACATCCTGAATGTGTCCATGAAAGAGGACTCAGTGAGACTCATCAGGAAAAAGCCTCCAGTTTGTTTGGGATCATAAAGTCTGGACTCTGGAGTGATGTATAAAGGTCATGTGACCTGATGAGTCCAGACTGAGTCTGTTCCAGAGTGATGGGCGTGTCAGGGTGAGAAGGGAAGCGCATGAAGCAATGATCCCATCATGCATAGTGTCCACTGTACAAGCCTCTGGAGACAGTGTTATGATCTGGGGTCGCTTCAGTCGCTCAGGTCGAGACTCAGCAACGTCATGTGGAGATAACATGAAGTCACATGACCACCTGAATGTCCTGAATCACCAGCACATCACATCTATGGAGCGTTTCTGCTTCATGTTCCAGGATGATGATGCCAGGATTCATCGAGCTCAGATCATGAAAGACAGATTTAGGGAGCGTGAGACCTCATTTTCACACATGGAGTCCAGACCTAAACCCCATTGAGAATCTTTGGGATGTGCTGGAGACGGCGTTACTCGCTTTACACAGGCTTCCGACTCGCACGTCATCAACACAAGATCTTAGAGGGAAATGAATGTGACTCTGGACAAAAATAAATGTTGTGACATTGTAAAAGTTTATTGAAGAATTCCACGGCTGTAATCAAAACTAAATTAAATATTAGAGTGTGTGAGTGTTTTTTTTTTTTCATCTGGGCAGTATATAATATTAATCAATTAAAATATTTATGTATTCTATTCATACATTACCTGTACAATCTTAAGTGTTTAACTGAGGATATTAAGTAGAATTTTCAGCATCAATTTAGTTTTTTTGGTTCAAACTTTTTATTGTGTAGTCATCATAAGAGATATAAATTTTTAGCAATTGTCCATTTTTAACAATATAAACATGCAAAAAACAATAAAACAAGCATCAAGTACAATCAAACATCAAGCATCTCATCTTTTCTAGTTTTAGACAGAACATGGTATCTACAAGCCACTGAGATGCAGGAGGAGGCTTGGCAGATTTCCAGTGGATCAGAATACGGCGCCTAGCTATTAAAGAGGTAAATGCCAAATGTCCAGTTGTGTGGAACTGAACTGAGACCAGACCCGTGGAACCCCAAAAATCGCAATAGCAGGGCGAACATCAATAGCAACCCTGAGCACCTTGAACATCACTGTAAAGTAGTTAACCCAGTAATTTAGCAGTTTAGAACAAGTGAAAAACATCTGACTTAAAGTACACTGAGATGATTGACATCTATCACATCTGTCCCCTACAGCAGAATATATTGCAGATAGGCGGGCCTTAGGGAAACGAATTCTGTGTAGCACTTTAAATTGTATAAAGTCAGACGAGCACATACTGTACCAGAACGTATTCGGTCCAATGCAGCGGCCCATCGTTCCTCTTCAAACTCCTCTCCAAGCTCCGCCTCCCAGGATCCTCTAATTTTATCAACAACACTCCCATCCAAAGATAATAACCGACCGTAAATTCTTGAGATTTGTGACTTATGATGAGGGTTAAACTTCAAAAATTCTTCCCGTTCTTGTATAGGAGGTAAAGAGGAGTAACCAGGAAACAGAGTGGCAGCACAATGTCTAACCTGTAAAAACCGAAACAGATGGGAACCAGGCAGCCCCAGTTCTGAAGACAACTGTAGATAATTGCAAAAGGTACCTTCTTTATATAGGTCTTGAAAGCATCTAATGCCTTTTCCGTACCATTGCTTAAAAACAGGGTCAGTAATAGATGGTGGAAACATGTGATTCTCCTGTAATGGCAATCAATTTAGTTTTGACTATATAATTAAGTGTTCATTTTTTAAAATTATTAAAGCTTAATTTGTAATCGTATAATTTTTAATTATCTTTTTTTTTTACACCATCAGGTTCTTATTTTACTTAGTGTCTTGTGTATTCCCACCGCCAGAGGGCGCCATCACCAGGATCTATAACACACTGAGAAAGCGGACGTGTGGAGGCAGCGTCTCAAACTGGCGTGCCCGTTCACTCCGAAGTGCACTACGTACCGCAGGCTGAAATGACGTCAGATTATACGTAATGCGCGTGCATAGGAAGTCAGGTTGCCCCACAGCGTTAAGTCGTTCGTAATCGGCGCTGTTAGCTTAGCATGCTAAATGTCCGAATGGTTTGTTTACAGTATTAGCTAACTAGCTTCATGCTAATATAGATTCAGAGGACATCCCTATAATGATTTTTTTGTACATTTTTAACTAGTTTATGCCTTTAACCCGGGTCAGGTTTGAGTTAATCGAGGTCCTGTGTTCCAAACAGCTCTCTCCTGCCTGTCCAGCTGCACTGCACACGGTGTGTTAGCACACATCACACACTCTTAACTAGTGCACTAGTCTCTGAGCACGACGGGATTTGGGACGGAGCCGGAGGTGATCCGAGGTGAGTCCAGAAAGTGTTTTAATTATTATTATTATTATTATTATTTTATTAAATCACAAAAGAATGACAAGTCCAGATATAAAAAATATGAAAGTACAAGATTCAGGTATAACAGATTGAATCATACAAAAACTGTCCACTGTTAAATAGAAGTTATACAACAAGCAAACTTATAACAAATAAACAAATAAATAATAAAAGTAGACAGAGTAAAATAACAAATAAACAGGAAAATAAATAACTAAAAAGGGGGAAAATGAATAAATGAAATAACTAAATAGCGCAAAAAAAATCACGGTATTCTATCGACTAATCAGAATGTCGAGACAATATCGGAGCAGATTTATGATTTTCTATTAGATTTAAAGGGTTTAAGAGGTTTTTGTATTTCACAGACGAAAGGTGATAGTTTAGGAGATGATTTACAAAATGTACATTTATGAGTGTAGAATTTACCCATTGAAATATAAAAGTTGACAATGTGTTCAAATAATTTATTACTGTAACGGAAATAGATAATTATGTCCTTTAATGTAAAATTGCAAGATTCATGAATAAAATTTAAAATATAATTTCCAAGTTGCCGCCAGAATACATTCTTTCTGTTGGTTGCAAAAAGTAAACGTCCACATATTTAGCAATGATGAAATTAACGGGATAAATACAGTGTAATATTTAAAAGTGAACTTCTTTAACCTTATTAGAAATAGGATATTTATATGAAATGAGCCGTGATTTTTTTTTCAGTTAATATTATCAATTATTGAGGCCCAATAAAATTAACTTTTTGTAACATTCTTGTTTAAACTATGAATGCTTTGACGTATATGTTTATTGTTACATTTTCTATGAGAACACCTCCAACGGTTAGTTCGTCATACGTAGTTACTCTTTCACACGAACTAAGACGAGATTTATTAAGTTGTAATAAGCCACTTGGAATAGTACAAATAACTGATTTATATTCTCTAAATGGAATAGGAAAGTCACATTTGTTCATGAACTGTTCATATGTAAATACAGAACCTGAGTCATCTAAAAGCAAATATATGTGATCAATACCTCTTAGACGGCAGATTTCCCAGGCTAACAATGCTTGCTGGTGGAATTGAGACAGTTTAATAGGCACTCTGCTTGATAATAAAAATAATACTGCAAGAAAATATGCAAAAAATACTGCAGAAATATGAACCCACCAATTTTGTTGAAAATGTGAGATGGTATTAAAAAAAACATAAAGACGTAGGGATTATTAGATATTTAATACATGTTTGACATCATGAAAGTCTAATACTTAAAATTTAAGAGAATTTAATTTACTTCTTTTCAGTTGTTAATGTTAACATACATAGATAGAGCCAGGTTGACCAAACGAGACAAACCTTCTGCTTTAGAAAGGAGTACTCTCCCAAATAAAGACCAATTACACACATTAGACACTCTTCAGTCTGTGGGAAACATTTAGCTGTCGTCTCTCACATTTCCAAATTGAAATGCCCAAACATTTAACAGTATTTTAACTGGTATAATTACAATTATGGTGCCAGAACGGCTTTAATGGGATTAATCTTGTGATAGTATGTGAGGGCGGTTGGGTCACATGGGATATGGGCGTGGGTATCACTGAATGGCAAAAAAATAACACGGATATGTAAATCACAAGAGAAGTAAAGTTTAGGCTCTAGGGACCATTCCCCCCCCCCCAATTTTCTCCCTAATTTAGTCGTGTCCAATTCCTCCCCGTCACTAGGGGGCTCCACATTAAGGCTACTACTACCACTCAGCTGGGTGGGCCGAAAACTATCACCTCCGAACCACGTGACGCCAGCCGACCACCTCTCTTCGAACTGCTCGCTCACACACCATTGGGGCGGAGTAACATACTCGAAGGACAGCGCTATCCGCTCCTTCTGCTTTCATGTGCTCACAGATGCCCCTGATTGGCTGTAGAGCCGTGATTAATGTGGGAGCACTAAGTACCTCTCATCGCTCCCCTCTGAATTACACTTCCAATAAAACTACACTCGAATTACGCTTCCTATAAAACTACACTCTAATTACGCTTCCTATAAAACCACACTCTAATTACACTTCCAATAAAACTACACTCGAATTACGCTTCCTATAAAACTACACTCTAATTACGCTTCCAATAAAACCACACTCTAATTACGCTTCCAATAAAACCACACTCTAATTACGCTTCCAATAAAACTACACTCTAATTACGCTTCCAATGAAACTTCACTCTAATTACGCTTCCAATAAAACTACACTCTAATTACGCTTTCCATAAAACCACACTCTAATTATGCTTCCTGTAAAACTACACTCTAATTACGCTTCCTGTAAAACCACACTCTAATTACGCTTCCTGTAAAACTTCACTCTAATTACGCTTCCCGTAAAACTACACTCTAATTACGCTTCCCGTAAAACCACACTCTAATTACGCTTCCTGTAAAACTTCACTCTAATTACGCTTCCCGTAAAACTACACTCTAATTACGCTTCCCGTAAAACTACACTCGAATTACGCTTCCTATAAAACCACACTCTAATTACGCTTCCCGTAAAACTACACTCTAATTACGCTTCCTATAAAACCACACTCTAATTACGCTTCCAATAAAACCACACTCTAATTACGCTTCCTATAAAACCACACTCTAATTACGCTTCCAATAAAACCACACTCTAATTACGCTTCCAATAAAACTACACTCTAATTACGCTTCCCGTAAAACTACACTCTAATTACGCTTCCCGTAAAACCACACTCTAATTACGCTTCCAATAAAACCACACTCTAATTACGCTTCCCGTAAAACTACACTCTAATTACGCTTCCTATAAAACCACACTCTAATTACGCTTCCAATAAAACTTCACTCTAATTACGCTTCCTGTAAAACTACACTCTAATTACGCTTCCAATAAAACTTCACTCTAATTACGCTTCCAATAAAACTACACTCTAATTTCGCTTTCCATAAAACCACACTCTAATTACGCTTCCTATAAAACCACACTCTAATTACGCTTCCAATAAAACTACACTCTAATTACGCTTCCAATAAAACTACACTCTAATTACGCTTCCCATAAAACCACACTCTAATTACGCTTCCTATAAAACCACACTCTAATTACGCTTCCAATAAAACCACACTCTAATTACGCTTCCTATAAAACCACACTCTAATTACGCTTCCAATAAAACCACACTCTAATTACGCTTCCAATAAAACCACACTCTAATTACGCTTTCCATAAAACCACACTCTAATTACGCTTCCCGTAAAACTACACTCTAATTACGCTTCCCGTAAAACCACACTCTAATTACGCTTCCCGTAAAACTACACTCTAATTACGCTTCCCGTAAAACTACACTCTAATTACGCTTCCCGTAAAACTACACTCTAATTACGCTTCCCGTAAAACTACACTCTAATTGCGCTTCCCGTAAAACTACACTCTAATTACGCTTCCCGTAAAACTACACTCTAATTACGCTTCCAGTAAAACCACACTCTAATTACGCTTCCTATAAAACCACACTCTAATTACGCTTCCAATAAAACCACACTGTAATTACGCTTCCTGTAAAACCACACTCTAATTACGCTTCCTGTAAAACTACACTCTAATTACGCTTCCTATAAAACCACACTCTAATTACGCTTCCTATTAAAAACTAACACTGTGATAGTGATATCACTTCGGGTGATGACTGGTGATTCCCATCACTACTAACTACACTACCTTTAAAACCACACTCTTAACCACTATTCCTACAAAACTACACTCCAACTACGCTTCAACCAGATGAATGGTACACAAACTACAAATGGTTTTATGTTATAATATAAACTTACATTACCTTTGCATTGTTTCTATTTTTCAGAGTCGCAGGACCGCAGTGAGACGACACATGGCTTTGCGGCAGATCCTGTTTTCGCTCTGGCCACGCGGGAGCCGATTATCACGACCAGTTATCGTGTTCAAATCCTTCAGTTTTACAAGAGCAAACTATCATGAAACAAAAACTGACTCAACGGATGATAAAACAGACACTTCGTCTCTTTCTTCAGGTTCTGAGAACAAGTCATTGTTGGAGAACCTTAGCGTGCTCGGCGTGGACGTGCAGATGGCACGGCGCAGACAACCCGGAGTTTTCCGCAAAATTCAAACAAACGAGCAAGGATTGATTGATTTCCTTGAACATAAGGGTGCGAGCCGTGATATCATCGCCAGCATAATTTCCCGTTTTCCACGTGCCATAACAAGATCGGAGGAACACCTGGAGGAGCGCTGGCGTCTGTGGCGTGGCATCTTCAACAGTGATGCTGAGGTTGTCAAGATCCTGAACCGTTCTCCAGAGTCGTTCTTCCGCTCAAGTGATAACGGCAACCTGGATAAGAACATACATTACCTGAGTTCATTGGGGATAAAGCCTAAAGATCTTCACCGTCTTCTAACCATGGCACCAAGGATCTTCTCAAACTCTTTGGCTCTGAACCGGACGATGGTGGAGCTCCTGGAGAATGTGTGCATGAGCCTTGGTGGTATCGACAGTGAAAAGTTTGCCCGCACCGTCATTTCCAGGAACGTATATATCCTGATTCGGAGCACGAAGCGAGTCAGTTCCAACATCCAGTTCCTCTTGAGTGCGCTGGAGCTCAGTAACGAGGAGGCGCTCAAGCTTCTGCCGAGCCACGGCGCCAAAATCCTCGACCTGTCGCACGAGAGTATGAAGGCCAACTTCAGAAACCTGCAGCTGAAGCTCAAATCTCTGGGTTGCAGCCAGGTGCAGGTGAGGGAGCTCATCCTAAACTACGCTCCCATACTGTTCGTCTCCTCAGACACACTGAACCAGAAGCTGGACTGCCTGATCGAAAGTGGGATAGACATCAGAAGCATCATAGAGAAGCCAAAAGTGATGGACTACAGCGTTGCCACTCTAAAGCAGCGTCTGTACGAGCTGAACCAACTCGGTTATGATTTCAGTGTGAACGGAATTAGCATCCTGGATTTGAGCAACAAGCGTTTCAAAGCAAAAATAGAGAAACTGCAAGAACTTGGGGTGTAAGAGGGTGTCAGATGACTAGGGCTTTAAAAATCTAGGGGTCCCAAGAGTGAGCCTTGATGGCACAACCTGGAATTCTCAGACTTTGCTGCCATCATCTTCGGGTTCCTACCATGTCTAGTCGATGGTTTTTGAATTTGCTGAAGTGGTAAGCAGGTTTGCTAGCATGCATTTATAGTTATTGATGTTTCTCCAAGGGGGGGCAGTGATCTGCCAGGTATTCACTGGTAGTCAGGTACTCACAAATTACAAGAACTAAGAGATCTGAACCCTTATCCAGCATGACCATGCTCCAGTGAGATCCACAAAGTCTGATATGGTGTGTGTGAAAGTTGGAAGAACATGAAAGAACTCAAGTCCTGCACAGAATCCTGAGATGGAACTCAACCCCACTGACTTTGGGATGACTCGGAGCCTCCTCGAAATTCCAGACTAATGCTCCTGTAGAGCGTGTGAATGAACACCTCTATTGAAAAACCTTCCCAGAAGATAAGAATAAATCTGGAACGGAATGTTCTACAAGAACAATCTGAAAACTTATATTCTTAGTGTAAACATTGTTCAGATAGTTTTTGTTCGCAAACACATTCACCCATGATATTCTTACATCCAGCTCCTTCGCAGGTTGAGCTCTTAGGGTAGAAGAAAAACATCTCTCAAGAACTGAAATGTATTTTATTTATATACGTTAAAAATGTAGATGTACAATAAATTATTATGGGACTGACATGGCGTCAGGTAATTGTGTTACCCAGAAGGAGGTCAATTATCAACTGTTGGCGAATGCTATCTCGTTTGCCTAAATTATCAGAAAATTGTGCCTTATAACAAGAAATTTCTATGTTTTATTATATTTATAGAACATTTATGTGGAGTTAAAGGTACTGAGTGAAACAACACTGACGGATATAATTTAAAGTATTAAATTGTCTTGGAATTAAAGTTATTTTTTAAAGAACTAATTAATCAGTCTCTGTTTTATTATCTTTACAACTGATTTATAGAAAAGTCTAATGTAAAAACATAAACGGATGAGGATGTAGATTAGTTTAACTCTAAGCCTCAGGTACATGAGACTCGGTAAGCTTCTGTAGTAGTGTTAGCAGTTGACGCTAAGATGTGTAATGTTGGCCAAATAAAGTGTTTTATCTGTAATTTGACACCACATCTGAGGTAAATGTTCGTGTTCTGGATGTTTCTGACTGATTTTCATTGCCACTTTGTCTTTATAAGGTCTCAAAAGAACAAAATAAATCATTAGCATCAGAAGCTAATTTTCTCTTGGGTGAAAAGAGAAAATGCAGGTGATTCTCTTGCTGTTGCTAAGCAACGGTGTGTCCTCAAGCTTGAGCGCAAAACATCTATATAAATAAAAGTAATGTCTCAGAACCAGACTCAGAAACATTTCTGTCCATCTGTCTGTCTGTCTGTCCAACCAGATTGTGTCTCAGCATCACACAAAACTGTCTGTACAGAATTTACTGAATCTTCTGCAGTACTTGAAATCTAAATGTGGAGTAAAAGTGATGTTATGAACAGTTATGAGTGGGATTTAATAATCTACTTTAAAATAATCTACTAATGCGCTGCTGTCTCAATGTAAACAAACACCTGCACCAGTAGATATTAATTAGAAAAGATAAAGTGAATATTTTTACTGGGATTAGTTCATATTTTCACTTTGGCTGAAATAACAGCGCTGACGTGGTGTTAATATGTTAATATTATCATAAATACGTATAATAAATGTATTAAATATTTATACTTATAGAAGTTTTTCCTTTTCTGAAATGTGTACACACTTTAAATGTTTTTTTAATTAATTTGAAATGTAGTAATTTTATACTGTATATACAAACACATATATTTCCTACGTATTTCCATCATTTCCCTCGGATTGTGTGAATCTGCTTTGCCGCAGTGACGCTCGGTAATAAAGTCTCATTGGAGCGGAACTGAAGCGCGGAACTGAAGCGCGGGCGGTTTGTTCTGTGCCCGGACACATTTGAGTGTAACACCGCCGCGGTCACGCTGTGTCCAGGTGAGTTCTGTGTCTGTAACTGTGTGTAAATCTCATAACGCTGTGTGTTTATGTGTGTATAAAGTCATAGAGTTTTAGCTCTAGTCGTGGATTAAACCGGATCTAAGTTTAATACAGGAGCTGGTATTAAGCGGTGTGTTTATTATCCAGGTTGTCTACTTTATTTATGTTTGTTTAACATGTTTAGTTGAGGTGACACACTGTGATGATGATGATGATGATGATG
>JAAGKR010005266.1:0-10069 GCA_011419295.1 Clarias macrocephalus | reverse complement strand
CTCAGAAACATTTCTGTCTGTCTGTCTGTCTGTCTGTCCAACCAGATTGTGTCTCAGCATCACACAAAACTGTCTGTACAGAATTTACTGAATCTTCTGCAGTACTTGAAATCTACATGTGGAGTAAAAGTGATGTTATGAACAGTTATGTGTGGGATTTAATAATCTACTTTAAAATAATCTACTAATGCGCTGCTGTCTCAATGTAAACAAACACCTGCACCAATAGATATTAATTAGAGAAGATAAAGTGAATATTTTTACTGGGATTAGTTCATATTTTCACTTTGGCTGAAATAACAGCGCTGACGTGGTGTTAATATGTTAATATTATCATAAATACGTATAATAAATGTATTAAATATTTATACTTATAGAAGTTTTTCCTTTTCTGAAATGTGTACACACTTTAAATGTTTTTTTAATTAATTTGAAATGTAGTAATTTTATACTGTATATACAAACACATATAGTTTTATTCCTTTTAAAAGGAATAAAATATCATATAATGTAAATAATGTGTATATACCTCAACTCCATATAATAATAATCATAATACATTTTCTCAATCTACTTTACTAATTATTGATTTCATTTATTAATCATATTGACTCGGACGCATTTTCTCACATTTCCTACGTATTTCCATCATTTCCCTCGGATTGTGTGAATCCGCAGTGACGCTCGGTAATAAAGTCTCATTGGAGCGGAACTGAAGCGCGGGCGGTTTGTTCTGTGCCCGGACACATTTGAGTGTAACACCGCCGCGGTCACGCTGTGTCCAGGTGAGTTCTGTGTCTGTAACTGTGTGTAAATCTCATAACGCTGTGTGTTTATGTGTGTATAAAGTCATAGCGTTTTAGCTCTAGTCGTGGATTAAACCGGATCTAAGTTTAATACAGGAGCTGGTATTAAGCGGTGTGTTTATTATCCAGGTTGTCTACTTTATTTATGTTTGTTTAACATGTTTAGTTGAGGTGACACACTGTGATGATGATGATGATGATGATGATGATGTGCTGCTGTAGGATGGAGGCTGGAGATGTGAAGAGTGCAGAGAGCAGCACACTGCAGAGCAAAGACAGAGGAGAAGCAGCTCTGAAGATACAGTAAGTTCACCTCACACACACACACACACACACACACACACACACAGCTGTTCTTTATTAACAACACTTGTTTTCAGTATGCAGTTAATCCTTGACTCAGCTGCAGTTTTCTGATCACTCAGGTACATCACCAGCAAAGAGAAGTTTTACGAGTTCCTGGCTGCCGGGTCGAGGAGTGAGGATGGAGGTGGAGGTCCTGCAGACGCAGACAAGGAGGAACCGAGCGGGGAACCCGAGACCAAGAGACGCAGAGTGGACGCTGACGATGAAGAGAGGGAGAAGAAGAAGAAACGGCGAGGACAGAACAAATCCAGACCTCACCTGAAACCTCAGAGCTTTGAGGACCGCAGACTCTGTCCCTCACTCCTACAGGTAGACGCTGCGGGCACCAGTGCCTTTTTCTCCAAACTCTGTGAGAGTCTCAAACACACTCATGACACTCCACAAACAAAAACACTGCAAAGTCTCGAGGAAGCCTCTCGCCCCGCCCGCCCGCCCGCCCGCCCGCCCGCCCGCCCGCGCGCTCTCTGTCCAGTTGAGTCCAGAGGCGTTTGAGTCTGTGAACTGTTTCTTCAGAAACCTACAGGTGGCGCTCTCTGAACTATTTCCACATCTGTGCAGGAGTGAAGTGTTCAAGTTTGTTTAGAAACAATAATTCAGCGGATGACAGAGATACACGCGGCTCAGTAACAATGTAGCTTCGAGTTTAATTTAATTTGAAGTTAAATGTTAAACTCTTGTACTTGTAGTTAGTTTGTAATGTTTAAACGCTGCACTCGGGTTTTAAGTGAGAAAACGAATGTTATAAGGAACGAGATACATTTTAATTACTCAATTTTTTTAAAACAAAATCAGGGAAAAATGTTTAATTGAATCAGGATATGAATAAAATCACAATCTTGTGATATCGTGTCGGGATGTGAGCAGTGATTCCCGTCTCTTATACACATGTGATGATTAGATTTATATGTTTACATCACAGGTTTAAAAATAAAATAGTATTATTACAGTTAGCATTTTTTTTTCGATTTTGTTATAATTCTAAACAAACTTTTTAGTAAATAATTGCGCTTGGACCACACGGAGGATGTATTGCCTGCCAATGTATGAATAGCTTAAAGTGCACCACCTGCAGGCTGATGAAGGAACTGCAACATTTTACCGCTACAAATGCAACCATGTAATTAACATAAAATTATTTTATTTTAAAAAGAAAAAAAGACACAATTTGGGATTCAGTGAGGCGATTAGTTAAAAAAAACTGAATAGATTTTGGTCCTCCAAAAATATTTACACCCATGCGTGCACACACACCGTGGCTCTCGTTCTTTGTTTTTTATTCCGATTATTCCTTTTCCGTTTTAATTATATTACTATAAAGGAACGTGTTATGATTTCTAGTATTTATTATATCTTAAATAACTGCCTCTTAGAGTCACAGAAGATTTAACTTGAATTAATAATAACCGGAATTAATTCTTAACCTATTTATTTACCTTAATCGTCAGTGCATTTTAAAATCTAAAAGATGTCCTGTGAAGATTAAATGTCATATATTTTTGTTGAGTTTGATCTCATTGTGCTGGTGATGTGTCTGTGTTGATCCTCGGACGCACAGGAGACTGACAGGAAGTGTTTCTACGGGGAGAAGTGTAAGTTTGTCCACGACGTGGCCGACTACATGTCCACTAAAGCGCCGGATCTGGGGGACACCTGCTACCTGTACGACACCTTCGGCAGGTACCACGGTATCATTTAGTATTGACGCCTGACCCCATGAAGTGTTAAGTATGTTCATATATGTGACTGATTACTCTGTGTGTGTGTGTGTGTGTGTGTGTGTGTGTAGATGTCCGTATGAACTCACCTGCAGGTTTGCTAAGGCTCACACGGGCCCTGATTACAGAACGCTGGTGAACGAGGAGCTCAGTAGAAGCTCAGGTGGAACAGAGACGGTGAGGAACAGTCTGGATAAAGAGCTCCAGAGGCGTCTCAGGAAGAGACAGGTGTCCTTTAAAGGCACGGAGGCCTTCCTCAAGAGCATCGGCGTCGGGAACAAGCACGACAGGAAGTGCGCCGGGTCGGAGAACACGCCCAGGGAGGCGGGACAGGAACAGGAAGTGAACCAGACAGAGACAAAACAGGACGAGCCTCCATCTGAGCTGAACACTGAGGTAGAGCTGGCCACGCCTCCTTTACTGAGGCGAACACGCAGAGGCCACGCCTTCTTTACAGTGATTGGCCGTCTACATACGGCTCTATTAGATATTCATTTTATTTTTAATCTTCCTTACAGGCGAGTCAGGTGAAGCCGCCTCCCGTGAAGACCATCGGGCCGTTATTGGATGATGATGTCATCAAACTGCGTCCATGTGAGAAGAAGCAGGTATGGAGGGGGGAGTGAATGCTGTCTCAGTGTCCGAGGGAAGTGACCTGTCCGGATCCAGACTAATGTGCGTGTGTGTGCGTGTGTGTGCGTGTGTGTGCGTGTGTGTGCGTGTGTGTGTGTGTGTGTGTCTTTTTACACAGGTAGATTTCAAAGACAAGCTGTACCTGGCTCCATTAACAACAGTGAGTAGTGTGTGTGTGTGTGTGTGTAAACAAACAGCTGAAGCCTGAGTGTGTTCATATAGACCGAGTGTCCCTGGCCTGCGTCTCAGTGTGTGTGTTCAATTCAATTCAGTTTTATTTATATAGCGCTTCTAACAATGTTCCTGGTCTCAAAGCAGCTTTACAAGAATGAAAATATGTTTAAGAAGAAAATGTATAAATTTTTGTGTGTGCGTGCAGTGTGGGAACCTGCCGTTCCGGCGTGTGTGTAAGCGTCTCGGCGCTGATATCACGTGTGGAGAGATGGCCATGTGCACCAACCTGCTGCAGGGTCAGGCCTCAGAGTGGGCTCTGCTCAAGAGACACCACACTGAGGACGTCTTCGGAGTGCAGGTACACACACACACACATTACGGCGCATAAGTTACGTGACCTGAGAGTGCGGTTGCCATGGTGATGGTGTGTGTTTCAGCTGGAGGGGTGTTTCCCCGACTCCATGACCCGCTGCGCTGAGCTCCTCAACCACAACATCCACGTCGACTTCGTGGACATCAACTCTGGCTGTCCTATAGACCTGGTGTACAAGAAGGTACACACACACACACACACACACACACACACACACATCACAAGCCTGTATACAGAAATGAAATTCCTCATCGTGTGTGTTTGTGTGTTCAGGGTGGAGGATGTGGCCTCATGACCAGAACCAATAAATTTGAGCAGATCATCAGAGGAATGAACTCTGTGAGTTCTCTGTAACGTTCGGTCTCTAAACTGAACTCGTGTCGTTCCGGAGTTTATTCCAGATGTTTCTCTGCAGGTTCTCGACGTGCCTTTAACGGTGAAGATCCGTACAGGGGTGCAGCAGAACTGCAACATCGCACACAAGCTCATCCCCGAGCTGAAGAAGTGGGGTGTGTCCATGATCACGGTGTGTACACACACACACACACACACACACACACACACACACACACACATGGGGGGGTGGATTATTCACAGATAATGTAAGAAGGCACTACTAACAACAACTCGTTGCGTGTTTAAAAGCCACAGAGTCTCTGTCTTTCATTCAAACCTCACCACCAAGGGTAAGACCACCGAGGCTGCACAAGGCTGAAAGAAGCCTGGTGAGAACTGTCGGAGTGATTTTTTGGCAAATGGAAGAAATATAATATGAATATATCAATCACCCTCGGACTGGAGCTCCATGCAAGATTTCACCATGAAACATGAGGGATCATTCCAGAACTAAACAGTAGGAGCTTGTCAGTACGGATCAGGATTTGCACCTCCAGTACTGGGGCCCCCCAAGGCTGTGTGCTCAGTCCCCTGCTGTTCACACTGCTGACTCATGACTGTGTAGCAACACACAGTTCGAATCACGTGACCGTGGTGGGTCTCATTAGCAAGAACGACGAGTCAGCATACAGAGAGGAAGTGCAGAGGCTAACGGACTGGTGTAAAGACAACAACCTGCCTCTGAATGTCGCTAAGGTAAAAGTAGATGGTTGTTGACTCCAGGAGGACACGGAGCGACCAACACCTCAGAACACCATGGAACATCACAGCTTGGGGCTGTTTCTCTGCTAAGGATGTAGATTTCATGTATCGTATACAATACAAACTCCAGAAGATGGGTCATGGACGGGGCTTTGAGCATGACCGTGACCCAAAACATAGCCAGGGAGGGGCACAAAAAGAAGCACAGTAAGGTCATGGAGTGGACTAGCCAGTGTCCAGACCTTACTCCTGTAGAAAGTTCATGGAGGGAGCTGAAACTTTGAGGGGCCAAGCAAAAGGCATAAAATGTTAATGAGCCACGTTTTGCTTGTGGATCTTTTCTGGATTGTTTATTGATATTTTCTCTCTATGCTTTACAATCAACATTTGATTCAAAATTATATAAATCAGGGGATAAAATAATTATTTCCCCCCTTTGTATGTGTATTAGGTTACTGTGGGTGTTTTTGTTTATCCGTTGTTGTTGTTTACTGTTTGTCAGTTACACGGTCGATCCAGAGAACAGCGTTACACCAAACTGGCCGATTGGAGCTACATTGACACGTGCTCACAGCTCGCCGCCCCTGTGCCCCTGTTCGGTAACCAACACGCACACTTCAGTTATTCCTAAATCTTCTCTTCATGATTGATTTATCTGCTGTCTGACCCTCTTGCACCCCCCCCCCCTCTCTGTAGGTAATGGTGACATTCTGACTTATGAGGACGCCATGAGGGCCAGAGAGACGGGAGTGTCTGGGATCATGGTAGCGAGGTGTGTAGGAAATGCGAAGTAGCGAGGAAATGACCTCTGTGTCACCTTTTACAACCGTGTCTCACTCTGTGTGTGTGTGTGTGTGTGTGTGTGTGTGTGTGTGTGTGTGTGTGTGTGTGTGTGTGTACAGAGGTGCCCTGATTAAGCCGTGGCTCTTCACTGAGATTAAGGAGCGAAGACACTGGGACATCTCATCCTCGGAGCGTCTCCAGATCCTACAGGACTTCACACACTTCGGGATGGAGCACTGGGGCTCGGACACTCAGGGGGTGGAGAAAACGCGCAACTTCCTGCTCGAGTGGCTCTCCTTCACCTGCAGGTGGGGCAGTGGGGGGAGGGGAAGGGGTGAAGGGGTTAGGGAGTGAGATTAAGAGGCCATTTCTGAGATTAAGAGTAAATTTCTGAGGTAAAATTTTGGGCGAAATGTTATTTAGTTAATATTTTTCAGTGAAACTAGATCGCAGTGTTTATTGCTATTTATGTGCACACACACAGGTACATCCCAGTGGGACTGCTGGAGCGCGTGCAGAAGATTAATGAACGTCCTCCGTATTATCTGGGACGTGATTATCTGGAGACTCTGATGGCGAGTCAGCATGTGGATGATTGGGTCAGGATCAGGTCAGGGAGACGTCCTTCATTAATCATACACAGTTGTAGCTTCATGAGTGCATGTTCATCAGGTGTGTGTGTGTGTGTGTGTGTTGTCTGCTTTCAGTGAGATGCTACTCGGTCCTGTACCGAAGAACTTCAGCTTCCTGCCTAAACACAAAGCCAACGCCTATAAGTGACATGGGAATGGAACACGACCTGAACACTGAGACTGTTTTTTTATTTTCTAATCATTTTATGGATCAGTAATTAACATCTGACTGAAATAAAGTTATTTAAGTTTATTTTGTTCCGTGAGTTTTATTCTGTTCATACAGTCCTCATGTGCTACATACAGCATCTGTCTTATTGTTCATTTGATATTATCTGGATTTTTTTTATTATTATTATTCTAAATGCTAAACAGTTATTTATAGTTAATGTTACCAATTTCCACTTATCACACACACACTTGCACACTATGGGTAATTTGGAAACACCTTAAAACCTCAGAGGAAACTGGAATACCAGGAGGAAACCCACCAATCAGGGGGAGAACATGCAAACTCCACACAGACGGACAGAATGTGTGTTGAGGTGGGAATCGAACCCATGACCCTTGGGGTGTGAGGACACAGTGCTAAATGCATGTTGTTATAAATTAAAATATACAGTCTGCTCGTAATGTGTTTGAACACAAGGCTTTTACCTTCAGTTTTGCTTTACAAAAATGTAAATGCTGATGTTCTGATCTTAAAAAAGCAATAATTAAGCAAAGAAGAAAACAAATCTTGGAACACGTCACTGTCCTGCGTCTCTTGTTGCCCTGTTTGGTCCTGGTTGATGGACTGTTTAAACAGTTAATACCTCTGAATGTCTGGTCTTGCTTTCAGTCCTGGGTTTCACCTGTGAGGCCTGTTTGTGTTGTTAATAAGGACAAACCCACATCAAGACAAGCGAAATGTCTGCGGGAGGAAACGAGCTCTTCTCATCCCACCCTTATTCACACGTCTCATGCTGAGCTCATACAGACAAAGAGCAAACACAGAGCTCCAAACACCCCCTCACTGAATTCTCATCCAGACCTGCTCTTTTTCCACAGTGATATCTATCGATATTTATTAATGATTAATCTCCTGTTATATTTGTTGTCTGTATTAACAGATCGAGAACGACTGATTGTATATTTTCTGTGAATGACTTTAGAAGTGTAACTAGACATTATTCAGTTTTAAATTATGTCCCACTTTCGCTGACGGTGAGAAATAGTTTACTACATGAATATTTCTTACAGTCGCCATCTTAAACCTTCACACATCACACATTAGTAACAATAAGGAAGGTCTCAAGTTTTAAATGGCTTTACTTCTGATTAAATATACAAGTGCCACAGACATCAGTGTTTTATTTATGAATATTAATAGTATATAATTCAGTATTTTAGCAATCTAGTAAACATTCTATGGTAATTATACTATAAAGATTTTAATTGAACATTTGTATATGATAAGAAATATTAAAAGAGCTCCAGTATTTACCACCACTTAATTCACAGCTCACCTCAAAGAGGTGAACTTATCATTTGGCACTACTCATATTGTATCATATCACATTATATTAAATTATATCACATTATATCATATATTGTATCATGTTGTATTATATTATATTGTATTTTACTATATCATATATTGTATTATATTATATCATATATTGTATCATGTTATATCATGTTGTATTATATTATATTGTACTATATTATATCATATTATATATATCACATGATCATATATCACATCATATATGTTGTATTATAGTATATTAATTTAAACTGTACAACATTCTAGACTATACTATTATTATTATGATTATTATTATTATTATGATGATGATTATGAATATTATGATTATGAATATTATGATTATGAATATTATGATTAGAGGGCCTAATAAGAGCCATTATTTGGCAGGGGGGTGCACATACACACATGCACATAAACTCTGTGTCTTAGTAGGTGACACATTGATGACGTCACTGGAGGCTGTGTCCCATACGGCTGTGATGTCCCTACATAGTGCACTAGATGAGGTGCAGTGTGCTGTGTGTGTAGTGCACTAGATGAGGTGCAGTGTGCTGTGTGTAGTGCACTAGATGAGGTGCAGTGTGCTGTGTGTAGTGCACTAGATGAGGTGCAGTGTGCTGTGTGTGTAGTGCACTAGATGAGGTGCAGTGTGCTGTTGAGACGCGCTCAGTGCGGGTGTGTGTGTGTGTGTGTGTCTCTCTCTCTCTCTCTTTGCGAGTGTCTCAGACGGCGGTGCGGGGTGTCTCGTGCTCTGACGCGGCTCGGTGACGCGGCTCGGTGACGCTGCAGTGACGCGCGCGCGATGTTCCCCGGGGTGGTGTACGCCCTGCTGGCGGGGTTCCTCGGTGCCGTGGCCTCGTCCTCCGCCAAGCTGTCCCTGGGCACGGACTACCTGAAGGGTGTGTGTGAGACAGGACTGAGGACCTGGGGACAGCAGAGGACACTCAGACACGCGGACGAGACCAGCGCCTGCGAGTGGGTGCGTCACTGACGGGGGCGGGGCCTCGGCTCATAGTGGGAGCAAACCTGAGTGTGTGTGTGTTAATAATGAGTGTAAATGTCAAAGTGGGCGAGGCTTGTTGTAATAATCAGTGTGTGAGTGGGCGGGGCTAGTGTTAATGAGAGCAAAAGTGTGTGATAGTGGGCGGGGCTAGTGTTAATATTGAGAGTAAATGTGTGTGATAGTGGGCGGGGCTAGTGTTAATATTGAGAGTAAATGTGTGTGGGCGGGGCTAGTGTTAATGAGAGTAAATGTGTGTGAGTGGGCGGGGCAAGTGTTAATATTGAGTTGTAAGTGTGTGTGTGTGTGTGTGAGAGAGAGAGAGTGGGCGGGGCTAGTGTTAATAATGAGTTCCAATTCAATTCAATTAAATTTTAGTTGTATAGCGAATTTAACAATTGACATTGTCGCAAAGCAGCTTTACACAATCAAAAGAAGTAAGTCTGTATGCAGTGTGTATGAATCAAAATGATCAGATGGTCCCTGATGAACGAGCCGAGGGCGACGGTGGCAAGGAAAAACTCCCTGGGATGGTAATAGGAAGAAACCTTGAGAGGAACCAGACTCAACAGGGAACCCATCCTCATCTGGGTGATAACGGATAGCAGGGATTGATCAACTTAATAATGTGTACTGGAAGTTCAGTGTAACAGGAGATGTGTTAAAATTAAAAGGAGTCCAGTTTGTTCCTGGAGGCTCAGGTAGACTGTAGGAGATTCCAGTCCTGAGCTATCGAACAACTGAAGTCACAGGTCCCCAGAGCATCAATCGATGATAGGACAGTCTTAATGGAAACCATCCCCAGCCACCATACAAATCCAGGCAGACCACACGGGGCATCCATGCGACGAGATCTCCAACCAGAAGCAGGACTCCAGGACCAGTTAGACGGGTCCAGAGGGAAGAGGGGTCTGGATCACTGGTAACTCAGGAGCGAACATGTATAGTGAGACAGAGA
>JAAGKR010005265.1:35000-52620 GCA_011419295.1 Clarias macrocephalus | reverse complement strand
CTGAGACCTCCTCGGCTTGTGCGCACACGCTACACAACCTGGGGGTCCAGACACTTGCAGTGCGGCGGCGTTGGTATTCTCGTTCCCATAGCGTTTTCACGCAGCATTGAGTGTAGCTTTTGAAAGGGAACGTCTCGGGTTACTTGGCTGTAACCCTGTTCCCTGATAAAGCGGGAACGAGATGCTGCGTTCCGATGCCGCACTGCTGGCGTGCTTGGATGTCCTTCAGACAAAATTGACCTGAGGATGTTTCCGGTTCACTCCTATTTATAACCTGCAGGTGCACCTTATTCGGTGACGTCATGCCTGGCACAGGTTATAAGCCGAGGGTATTCGGCGGGTTTGACATGCACAGGCTTCACAACCCGGCAACAAAGAGATGTTCCCATAGCGTTTTCACGCAGCATCTCGTTCCCGCTTTATCAGGGGACAGGGTTACAGCCAAGTAACCCGAGACGTTATGTTCAAAAGGGTCCACACCTACTAGGACAGCACGATCCTTATCCTTGATGCCTGAGAGGTTCAGCCACAGATGCCTCTCCGTGGATACCATGGCAGCCATAGAACGGCCCACAGCACGGGCCGTCTGCTTGGTTGCACGGAGAGACAGGTCTGTGGCTCGGCGCAGCTCTGCAAATGCCTTGTCATCAATAACCCCGCCGGTGCTCAGGTCCTTCAGCAGGTCAGCCTGGTAAGCCTGCAAAACCGCCATGGTGTGCAGTGAAGCGCCAGCCTGTGTTGCTGCCTGAAAAGCTTTACCCACCAAAGCAGATGTCAATCTGCACGGCTTGGAGGGGAGAGTAGGCTTTTTCAGTTAATTAATTTTTAGTTAATTATTTTTATATTAAAATTTTTGGGTTGTGGAACAAATCATCTGAGTTTCCATTATTTTTATTATTTAGATTTACGAGTGTTATTCTCGTAATTCAAGGTTCCATTGTAGTTAAATATCTCCATAAACATTCAAATGCTGCGCGTGTGGTCATTTGATGTCCCTGTTCAAATGTTATAATGTTCAAAAGAAAAGCACAATGTGTTGATTCTATCTGCACCTGTTCTTTCCTGAATACTTCACGTGTGCTTACATGCCAACCTCATAAAATACTACTTTTGATGTATAAAGCATTAAATGGTCTCGCACCGCAGTATCTGAGTGAACTGCTAGTGTCTTATGATCCGCCATGCCTAATTCGATCAAAGGATGCAGGCTGCTTGTCAGTACCATGTATTATGAAATCTATAGCAGGGGGCAGAGATTTTTCTTACAAAGACCCAAAGTTATGGAATAGTCTTCCAATTAATGTTCGGGACTCAGACACAGTCTCAGTGTTTAAGTCTAGGCTAAAAACCTATTTATTTAGCCAAGCATTTTGTAAATAGATTTGCCTTAGGTAAAGGAGCATATCTGGGGGACTCATGGACGTAGAGTATTATGGTGAACTGGTATGTTTAGATGCTGTCTTCCCCAGTCTCATTTATCACTCAATTTTGTTGACAATGAAGTGAATGGTCGCTTTACATCTCAGGGAGCCCTCATGTCTGTGTTTCTTTCTGGCTCTCCCTTTTAGTTATGCTGTTATAGTTAGTCCTGCTGGAGTCCCTGCTTGCACTTTGCAATAAATATACGTTCACCTTATACATTGTGTGACTGTGACCATACCTAACTGGTATATCTTCTACTCTTCTGCTCTCTTCTTTTCTCTCTCTTCTCCTCTCCCTGTCTCTCTGTCAAGCTATACATGTTGCTCCTGAGCTGCCAGTGATATAGACCATCTCTGCCCTCTGGACCTGCATGACTCGTCCTGATGTCCTACATCTGGATGGAGATCTCATTGCGAGGATGCTCCATGTGGTGTGCCTGGGAGGACTGCCATTTCCCACAGTCTAACAATTATTTAGTCTACCTGAGCCTCCAATAATGAACTGGACTCCATATTAACTTACACACATTTCCTGTTATACTGAACTTCTAGCCTCCTAACACACAGTATGACTGCAGATCAATCCCTGTTATCCGTTATCACCAAAATGAGGATGGGTTCCCTGTTGAGTCTGGTTCCTCTTAAGGTTTCTTCCTACTGACATCTTGGGAAATTTTCCCTTGCCACTGTCATAAACAGCTATTTTTGGAACACTGAGAATACTCCATCTCTATTTTTTTAACAGCTCTGTCAGAGTAATAATTTGCCAAGTCACAAGTCTACCTCTGATCATTTCAAAATTAATATTGTTATCATTTTAAGTATGTTTTGGAAATAATTGTTTGACCTGGACATTGAAATAATACTGTTTCAATTGTCTGCAGCTCTTATATTTACTTACAGTCATGCTCAAAAATTAGTACCCCATTTATTAATTTTATGTGTATAATCTGATCACAGTGGTTATAAGTAGTAGGCATATACTTCAGATGAACAATAACATAACTTTTCTCACTGTTATTAAACAAAATTGAGGCCAAAAAGAAAAAAAAATAGTTAAAAGCTCATAATAATAATAATAATAATAATAATAATAATAATAATAAAGGACTATTTATACTACTTTATAATTGTTACAAAGACGGACTCCACAGGTTGGTAAGTATAAAGATGAGCAAGTTTATTTCACAGGTTTGTAAATCACGGCAGAGTATGAGAAACAGTTCAATGGCAGTTGCGAGAAGAATATCAAACGACTGTAGACAAAGGGTGAGCAAGATTTTACGGTTAGATTGACTTTCTTCTTTTTGTGGGGACCAGTGCAAACTGATGATGACGGCAGACAGGCGCAACCACACGCCATGGCGGCACTGGAGTAATCGCTCGGAACCGGATCACTTCTGAGGAAGATTACAGATATGTAGTTAGTTAAGTATCTTTCTTCTTACTTGTTCGTAGGAGGTTGAGTCCACTCTTGTAAATACGAGCCCGGACACTGCCTGGGGCGCGGTATGTGTTTTTTATGTGCGTGCGCTGATTGGCGACAGGTGGTGGTGATTAATATTTTGGAGATAAAGGGCGTGGGGTCTGATTGAGTTCTGAGCCTGGTCCGACTGTGACAATAATACAATAATAATTAATTTTAAATGAAATTCAAATCCAAATATATTTCATATTGTTTTTAAATTAATAATATTTTTAATACTATTCTTAAAATATTGCCAGTCCATAAGGAAGCAAACTAACAAATGATAATTTGGAAGATATAACACTTTTGCAAATTTAAAACTTTTGTTTGTGCTTACTATTTGAAGTAACATTAGTTCAGGCAGTGGATATGAGCATGCTCATATAGGAAAAGCATTTTTTGAGATGCAGTTTGTTGTTCAGCAAAAACTCCACAAAATTATGATGACGCTAGCTTTTCCTCACAGCTTTGCAGACTGAGACTTGACCTCAGGTATTTTGCTGGATTTATGTTATTTAGAATAAATAAATAACAAAACAACATTAATAAATGAATAAAATCCATGTAATTTGAGGGAAATATATTTATTTCTTCTTAAAGTAAAGTAGTAAAGGTATATTATAGACATAAAAATAAACTTTTGGCTGTTTGATAAAATTCACTAATGATTTTATTTTAATTGTTTGCTTGTCTGTTTGTTTTTCCATGTGCAAATTAAGATTTTTAATGGGGGTTACAAAATTCTTGATATACTGTAACATGGCCTGATATATAAGGCAAATTGTGAGTGATGCAATGTCACAAGCAGAAGTGCTGATGGATGACAATAAGCATTAAACCAAGAACACGACCCCGAATGGACATAAAATATTTTCCATGACACCAGCTCGTGCAATGGAAAGTCATGGTATGCAAGGGTGTGATCTGTGACGTGTTTAGTAGATGTAGATGGATTGGGTAATTCGTTTCTTTTGACTACTGAACAATGCCAATGATGTTTACTGAAAAAAAAAGACTAAAATAATGTTTCCTAAAATTTTACGCTTGGCTTGTCTAATTGTGACTGGTAACATACCAAATTTTATAGATAAGTATTTCTATCATAAATAAGTAAATGAAACACAATATGAGACTGTACATTTCTGTCCTAAACCCCAGTTTGGAGGTTTAAACATTTGCATTAAACTCTTAAAACATTTGATAAGCCTGGTTGTCAAAGGGATGCAACAGAGTCAACATATCCTGTGTGTTCTCATGCGCTGTACAATCAGAAGTATATTATAGCAGTGGTTATATCAGTAAAAATGTTTAATTAACAAAGCGGAATGTTTAATGTAGCGCTTTTGCTGCTTGCCAGATTCCTGTACAGTTTTGGTCTTGACCCCAGTCAAAAAAATAACATTGCCTCTAAATACAGTTGCAATCTGTTGCTCGGCATATGGCACAGACATTGACTTATTTTAGAAAGTATTTAGACTTAAAACTTTCTTACATAAGCCTGAGAATTCTAAGCAGTCGAAATGATTTACCTTATGCCACAAAGCACCATGCTTCTGGTTAGATTCTTTTTTTGAACCTCTCTAAATTTAAAACTAAATTACAAAAATCTCAGTTTGGTGCAAGTAGCAACTTTTATTGATAATTTGTAATACTTAACATATGGGCTTTCACAGTATGAGAATACTGACAAAGGATCCCCACAAGTTTCCCATCTGCAGCACAGAATTAAATCACCCATGCCCACTGACAGACTGTCCACCTTCTCCATTATTATCCTCCTAAATGTTAGCATATTAGCACAGCAGTGGCATATTGGTTTAGCATCCCAATTTTGTCTCCCGTTATACTAGTCATACATTTAGTTTGAAGAACAGGCTTGATCTATACTTATCTATGCATTTTTTTGTGTCAATGTTTAGTTCTTTTATGTCTGGTCTTGGGTCAGTGGGTGGCACGTCTCTCACAGGGATCACTTTACACGTCAGGATGATAAAGGCTTAACAACTAGATCTGGCACACAAAATGACTGACAAAAATAACAGGCATTTACTCACAGAAGTCTGTCTGCTGCCTACTTAGAGCTTCTGAAACCTATTAAACGCTTCAGCAGACGCTATTAATGGAGGCAGCTTGGGAGGTCAAGGGTACAATCTCGATATGGAATTGAATCAAGTTAAACCTTGAAATGGAAGAGAGAGAGAGAGAGAGAGAGAGAGAGAGAGAGAGAGAGAGAGCGCAAATTTGTTCTCTGGGGTCATCTGCACATTTGAGAATTATTTAATCAGGAATTGAAAGATGGGATTCACATTGTGGCAGAAGATCTGAACATTGATTGAACTGCTATGGTGATGATGTGATGTCAATAAATCTCCATATGACATCTGTACATGTTCATGTCAACCCCTGGTATAAAGGTCAGCATTAACAATGTACCTCTCTGTTCTCTGATTATGCATGTAATACACAAACAAAATCTTTTGATTGAAAGAGAGAGAGAGAGAGAGAGAGAGAGAGAGAGAGAGAGACTATATAGAAATACTATTCTGTGGTTGCTTTGTATAACCATAATGAAAACCTTATTTGTATTCTGTTTGTCTTATTTTTCTGTAGTTTCTACTTAACGTTAGCTTTTTTGCACCAATTAATGGATTTGTTGACATGAATTATTTAATAAAGTTGGTATTATTCAGGAGGAATTCTTACATGAGTATAGTTTTACAGCAAATGCTTAATAATAATAATAATAATAATAATAATAATAATAATAATAATAATAATAATAAATCTGCAATTGCTAATGTAGTTTAAGGTTTATTTGGGACATGGCCTGTGTCATCCTGCTGTTCTTAGACTTGTTTCCCTGACTCATTTAGTCCTTCACATATCATCTTATCAGTTTATCAGTTTGTGATTATCATTTGCTGACCTCCTTTAGCCTGCAGAAAGCATTAAAAATCTATCTTTTTTCTACAAAAATATATATCTGTAAAGCAAATAAGGTATGTTTGCTCGATGTTCCTTGGTCGAATAATAGTCTCAGTCATTTTTTAATCAATGTGTCATTAAGCCTCTATTTCCAATTAAACATAATGCTCACTTGACAAAACCTGGACAGAAAAACAATGAATTAGGCTAATTTATTATGGTGAGTCAAAAATTATCTGCACTCTAGTTATATTAAAAAATCTGTTGACTTCACTGTCTTACAGTATCTGCACCCCCCCCCCCCGCCCCCCGTCACTGCTGAGTAGGCATCAGTTCATTTGTAACTGCTATGCAAGCAAAAATGGATGTCCCACTTGTGATTTCCATGAAAGAAGAGCAGACTTTTTTTTATTGCGAGATGGGCACCAAAACAACTCACAGAAGAGGATAAACAGATGTGTTTGGATACCTGCAAAATTTTGATTGATACTCTACAAAAGGTGAAACTTCTTAAAGAGGATTGTAACGGGTTTTGTGCATGGGCGGCACCACAAACACAAGATGAGGTCTTAGGGAAAAGGGGAATTTTATTTAGAAATCTGGGGAAGGAAAAAGGGTTTGAGGAGAGAATGGAAAGTAGTGAAGAATGAGGAATACTTCAGACACCTGCTGGAAACAAGCATCCAACAACAAGCACTGATAAAGCAACTTTCACAAGGTTTGCAGGTAACGACAGCTGAGCTTTCTTGGCTGCAACACAGAGTCGCACAAGAGATACATTTCCTGATCCACACCATAATGCGCGACACTCCCCATTAAGCTCACATCTCATGATGAGATTTGAGGTGGCAGAGACTGCACTTTAAGAGCTCTCCAGTGAGAGGAGCGGAATGCAGTGGGCATGAGGCAGCCAGCGAACATAAAAGAGATGGTGAGCATGCTGGAATGCACACTAAGCACCCCCTCACTTGTACAGAAAACAAGAAGAGTAAGTGATAGTTGATGCCACAAATCTAGTCCCTGCTACGCAAAGAACAGGTGCCTGTGGCGGCCCAATGCCAAAAATCGGCATGTGATGAGCAGATGCTGTCGGAACTGGAAAGACGCACAAAGGCATGCCTTTCTTGCCAGTTTTAAGTGCTCCAAAGATCCCATGCCATCTACTACACGTTGGGTGAAGATTAACGGGGCTCCATTATCCACGCTGCTTGACACAGGAAGTGTGGTGACAGTCACATGCCCCATGGATACTGCGTAAAGAAGCAGGAAGACATTGACCTAACCCTTCTCTTTCCATCTCATCAGGTGAAAAGATGACAACTTCATCTGTCTATAATGTTATGATCCACGTCTTAAATGTTGCTGTGAATAGGTGGCATTTACAGAGGGTGAAGCTGATGTGGCCCCGAAGCCTTGTCTTTCTTAATTAAAAATAATGAACCTATTTTCAAACAAAACGATGTTAAACTGACTGTGATATTTTGGTGGTTCTCCAGACAAAGGGTGACATAGTGATGCACCTGGTGATGTTACTTTGCTGTAACCCTGTTCCCTGAAAAAGTGGGAACGAGATGCTGAGTGAAAACGCTATGGGAACACGTCTATCAAACACGCCAAATATTTTTGGCTTATAACCTCAGTCAGGTGATGTCATCTGATAAGGCACACCTGCAGGTTATAAATAGGAGTAAATCGGAAACATCCTCAAGTCAATTTAGTCTGAAAGGACGTCCAGCCATGCCAGCAGTGCGGCATCGGAGCGCAGCATCTCGTTTCCACTTTTTCAGGGAATAGGGTTACAGCAAAGTAACGCGAGACATTCCCTTTCAAAAGCTACACTCAACGCTGCATTAAGAATACTGAGAAACAAGAATACCAACGCCGCCACCAAAGTGTCTGGACCCCAGGTTGTGTAGCGTGTGCGAACAATAGCCAAAGAGGTCTCAGACCTAACTTTGGGATGTTGACTCGAGGACCTGCGAGCCCGAATTGACATCCAGACTATAAAATCTAACAAATGTGTGTGGAGAGGACCAGCCTGCCATATCACACACTTGCTGCAAGGGGACACCTCTTGCCAGAACAATTAATGAGGTAATCTCCCTGGTTGAATGAGCCCTGATTCCCAGAGGCAAAGTGTGACCACGCGCCTCGTAGGCTAGGGCAATAACATCTCTCACCCAATGTTGAGAGATGCCCCCCGGTTGCGGCCTCCATAGCAAATTAAAAGCTGCTCTGACTTACGCCACTGGCTAGTGTGGTGGATGTAAACCTGAAGAGCACGTACTGGACACAGTAAATTAAGTCTTTCCTGCTCTGGAGCTGTAAAAGGCGGAGTACAGAAGGCTTCGAGAACGACTGGGTACATGGTCGAGAATGGAACTTTCGGGAAGATAGTTCGGGCAAGGATGCAGAATAGCTTTGACTAGCCCAGGGGCAAAGTCTAGGCAGGATGGGGAGACTGACAAAGCGTGCAGGTCTCTAATTCTTCAAAGAAGTAATGGCCATAATAAAAACCATCTTAGGAGTCAGAAACCTGACAGGCGCTGACTCTAATGGTTTGAAAGGGGTGTTAACTATTTTGCTCGAAGGTTTGATTAAGTCCCACAAAGGGACCATCGCTCTAGTGGGCGGCCTCAACCGTTTAGCTTCATGAATAAAACGGGCAACTAAAGAGGTGCTTTCCCACAGAAACCCCATCGGACAGAACATGAAAAGCTGAAATAGTGGCTATGTACGTTCTGAGAGAACTAGGGCATAAGCCCAAGGATAACTTTTCTTGCAGAAACTCCAGCACTAAAACAATTCGGCAGTGGACTCGGTCTACATATTTTGCCATGCACCAACTTTCAAATACACTCCATTTGAGGGTATAAGTTCTTCTAGTGGAGGGAGCCCTAGCATTTCGAATAGTTTCAATTAAGCTGGCTGGAAGACCAGCATCTCTTAGTAGGTCCCCTTCAGGGGCCAGACGTGAAGGTTCCAGAGCTCAGGCCGGGAATGAAATATTGTCCCCTGTACCTGAGACAGAAGATCCCTCCTCATTGGCATCACGACGGTGAGCCATCGAGGACAGATATTAGATCCGATAACCACACTCTGGTCCGCCAACGGGGTGCAATTAATAAGAGGCACAAACCCTGTTGACAGACCCTAGCCAGGACTCCCGGGAGCAGATCTATCGGAGGACATGCATAAAGGCGTAACCTGGGCCACGTATGGGCCATCGCATCCAGACCCAGGGGAGCTGGAGGAGTCAGAGAGTAGTAAAGGGGACATTGTGCTGTTTCTTGTGAGGCAAAGAGGTCTCTGCTACACAAAATCTTTCCCAGATTTGACTGAGTACTTTGGGGTGGAGTTTCCATTCCCCATGTCTCACAGCTTGTCTAAATAGTAAGTCTGCTTCCACATTCATATGCCCCGGAATGTAAATCGCCCTGAGGGACAGGAACTTGTCCTGTGCCCAAAGCAGAACCTGGTGCGCTAGCTTGTTCAAGTGGCGCGAGCACAGTCCGCCCTGGCAATTTATGTACGAGACTACCGTAATGTTGACCACCTGCACTAGGACATGGTAGCCTCTCAACTGCTGGAGGGAGTATTTCAGAACCAGAAATAGAGTGATAATTTCGAGGCAGTTGATGTGCCACGCGAGAAGATGACCTCTCCAGATCCCCAGCCCGTGAGGGAAGCATCTGTCATTAGCATCCTGCGACGACAAGACAAACATAGAATGGGACCCAGAGGGATAAACCGGGGTCTGAACCACATAGAAAGGGTACGGTCCCTGGCGCGTAACCCTTATTTGCCTCCGGGGATTGGCCCTTGAGTGAAATCTCCTGGCTCTTAGCCACAACTGAAATGATCTCATGTGCAGAAGGCCCAAAGGTATCACCGTGGACTCAGCTGCCATGAGAGCTAAAAACACTGAAAGTAATGAACAATCACCTTCTGGCCCAGCCTGATTTCCTTTAGGGTATTGAGAATGGATTCGACACGCGTAGGAGAAAGTTGTGCCTGCATTGTGATCAAATTCCATGTGACAACCAAATACGTTGCAGGAAAGAGAATGCCTCTCCCGGCGCTGAGTCTCAGTCCTAATGAATGGAGGTGAGCTAGGACGACATCTCAATATCGAAGCGCTAGCTGCTACGACTGAGCCAGGATAAGCCAGTCGTCTAGAGTACGGAATCCCTGGAATCATATAGCCAGCGCTGCATCCGTGCATTTTATACATGTGCGGGGTGACAGGGCTAGGCCAAATGGAAGGACCCGATACTGGTAAGCTTCACCCCCCAAAAGCAAACCTCAGGAACTTCCTATGTTGTGGCAATATTTCTATATGAAAATATGCATCCTTCAGCTCGATTGTCACGTGTGTTCATTCACCGGAGTGCACTTGAGAAGTGGACGCTAAAACTTCCTGATCCGGGGGGAGAGCGCGAGAGAAAGGGGGAATTCCGTCTCATGCGCGTCTGTCAGATCGCCACGCAACCCCAGGAATGGGCCACGGCTCGCGGTTTCTCTTTAAAGGATCACAATTGAGATCACAATACTCAAAACTTCCCTGAAGCTCGAGGAGAGTGTGTTCTTCCCCCAAACACTCAAAACAAAATTTGTGGAGATCGCCCTCCAAGAGAGATCTATCACACGGAGGCACGCATCTCTCAACAAACTTCGCCATATCGGTGAGTTAACACTTTTCTTTTCCTTCTCCTTTCATAATTTTGCTGCACACACACGCAAACACAAAGCGGTCCTGAAAACAAAAAGACCTGAGTGTAAGGGACCCTAGAGGGCACTGTGGATATGTATGTCTGTTAGTTTTTGTAGTTTCCCAGAATCACCTCGGTCAGGTGATTAAGCTTACCTGAACCGAGGTCGCTCATTAGAGTAGTTATAAATAGCTGGTTATTCTGAGTCGAGCATTAATTATGTTAAGAGGGCATTACTTTGGTCAGTGTTTGTTTTGTGTTTTAGTTTGGGTTTTGTTGAGTTTGGTTTTATGTTTGGAAGGCTCTATATGATTTGTGAGGTGTTTGTGTTCTAAGCCTCTGTGTGTCTCAGCCTGTATGTGAGTGAGACTCAGCCTGTGTGTGAGTGAGTCTCAGTCTGTGTGTGTCTCTGTGTGTGTGTGTGTGAGTGTGTCTCTGCCTGCGTGTGTGTGATTGTGTCTCTGCCTGCGTGTGTGTGAGTGTGTCTCTGCCTGCGTGTGTGTCATTGTGGCTCTGCCTGCGTGTGTGTGATTGTGGCTCTGCCTGCGTGTGTGTGAGTGTGGCTCTGCCTGCGTGTGTGTGATTGTGGCTCTGCCTGCGTGTGTGTGAGTGTGGCTCTGCCTGCCTGCCTGCGTGTGTGTGAGTGTGTCTCTGCCTGCCTGCCTGCGTGTGTGTGTGTGAGTGTGTCTCTGCCTGCTTGCGTGTGTGTGTGTGTCTCTCAGCCTGCGTGTGAGTGAGTCTCAGCCTGTGTGGGTTTCTCACCTGTGTGTGAGTGGGTGTGCGTGTGTGTCTCAGTCTGTGTGTGGGTTCTCAGCTTGTGCCTGCTCTAAGCCTGGGTACGCTCTTAGAGTGTGTTACCGCTCATAGGAGCAGGAGCGTGTGTGTACCGTTCGTAGGAGCGTGTGTGTACCGCTCGTAGGAGCAGGAGCGTGTGTGTACCGCTCGTAGGAGCAGGAGCGTGTGTGTACCGCTCGTAGGAGCAGGAGCGTGTGTGTACCGCTCGTAGGAGCAGGAGCGTGTGTGTACCGCTCGTAGGAGCAGGAGCAAGAGCATGTGTAGTTTTTGCTCGTAGCAGCAGGAGAGTGTGTAGTTTTTGCTCGTAGGAGCAGGAGCGTGTGTGCGTGTCGCCCGTAGGGGCGCGAGTGTGTGTGCGAGTCGCACGTAGGGGTGCGAGTGGGTCCTGCTCTGGAGAGTCTTTATGTTTTGTGTGATCCCTGTTTGTTCTAAAAGAGCCTGTAGGTTTTGTGTGATCCCTGTTTGTTCTAAAAGAGCCTGTAGGTTTTGTGTGATCCCTGTTTGTTCTAAAAGAGCCTGTATGTTTTGTTTGTAAAAGACTGTTTTACGTTTGGGGAATTTCTGTGTTTGATTTGTTTTCTGTTCATGTCTTGTCTAATTTGCTTATTAAAAGACTCTTTTTTGATTTAACAACTCTCTGCGCCTATGCCCGGCTTATTTAAGCCCTTGGCTTTAACAACAGCCTGGACTACCCTACAGTTCGTGACACTGAGGATGTTTCCGGTTCACTCCTATTTATAACCTGCAGGTGCAGGTGACGTATTATCAGATGACCAAGGTTATAAGCCAAAAATATTTGCCATGTTTGATACACACATGCTTCACAACCGGAGAACAAAGAGATGTTCCCATAGCGTTTTCAAACAGCATCGAGTGTAGCTTTTGAAAGGGAACCAAAATCACTCTATTTTTGGTAGGTTTACAGCAAGGTGCAGAGAATGTGGCCTCTTATGACCATTTTAAAATTTGGCCAGGCATGTCTTTCACCACATACCTTTAAACAAATGGGTAGGAAGCACAGTACTAATCAAGCCCCTATGCTATACCTGACAGAGTCAATCCAGACGGCGCTGGATTGAATGGATGAGGGAGAGCACCACCACCAATGTAGAGTGCAGCTGTGTTTTTACTGTGGTAGCTCACAACTCCAGGTGTGCAGTGAGACTTTTATCAAGTGTAGCTTTTGAAAGGGAACACATTCCATGCCATTTGGGGGCCACCTAGGCCCCCAAATTCTAGGGGTACAGAATTCTGTCAAAAAAAATCAGGTTTTACTGGCCAGGGCTCAACACCGAGGTGCACAACTTCTGCCAGTGCTGTCTCATCTGTAAGTCACTAATTCCTCTGTCTATTACAAACATCCTATTTAAAGGAATTGGCATGGATCTAGTTGGAACTTCAAAATAATATCAGTAAAGATCTGCCTATTGTGAAACAGCACCTGCAGGAGGCTCTGGAAAAACAGAAGTGCGTAGCCAAGCGAGTTCAAGGTGGGTGACCGGGTCCTGCTGGTTCTTCCCATTGCTACGTGCAAGTTGCTGGCCTGCTGGCAAGGACCCTTTACTGTCATGGAACAAGTTGGGCCAGTGAACTACCATCTGCAACAGCCTGGTAAGAACAAAAGCACTGAGCACTCGAACCTGAGATTTTGTCAATCTATTAAAATGGAGGATCAAACTAATTCCATGCTCCTCAGCCCTTGCCTCTCAGAACAACAGCCGCCACCTGGTCCATTGCAGGGACGATCTGTTGCTCACACAGAACCAGGAGCTGAGTGCGACTTTTACCACCCCTTCACTGTTCAGACCATTGAACACAGGGCTCGCAGCCAGCCTTTCTCAGGAGTTCGAAGGCAAAGAACATCCAGTCCTTTATGTGAGTAGAAAGCTTACATCAACCGAAATAAATTATGCCACAATTTAATGGGAGGCTCTTGCCATTCAGTGGTCAGTAGAGGAGCTCTGCTCAGCACATCACTCTGGTCACAAATCGTGCTCCTCTACAATGGTTGGCAAGAGCTGAAGATACTAACTCCCAAATAACTTGCTGGTTTTTCTCATCTGCATAATATTCAGGACCTTCCCTGCCCTCCCTTAGCAGAATTCTCCACCCTGTCAACTGAGAAGATTCAGCATATCTCCTGGCATTTTTTCAGTCATCCTCATAAGGTAGTCATGTGGAATGTTTTTCCAACAATCTTGAAGGAGTTCCCAAAGGTGTTGAGTAGACTGCTTTTCCTTCACTCTAAAGTCCAACTTATCCCAGACCAACCATCCTGTTCCCAGCTTGAACGCCTGTCCAAGATGGCCATCCACTGGCTGCATCCGGAAGTACTCCCCGCGAGGGAAGTCACAGAGCGGGTGGTGATGGATAAAGTTATGCCGTGAGTAGGAAATAAGCACCAGTAGAACAAAAATATGCCCCAATAGAGCGAGCGGCCCTTGCCATTAAATGGACTATAGAGGAGCTGAAGTAATATCTAATATATTTACATTATTACAGATCATTCTCAGTGGTTGGAGAACTAAGGAAACAAACCCTTGCACGAGAGTCTTCATGAGAGTCAGTTTCACCATGTGTTATCTGATGCGGTATGGAGAGCCACACCACAAGATATTTTAATGTGTAAGAGCCCTAACACAGGGCTTTAGAGGGAGTCAACGAAATAGTAGTTTGTGATAGTGGTTATGATATGCACGGGAAAACCTTTCCATTTTGAGATAGCATGGGATTATTAATTAAGGAACTAAAAGGAAACCAAAAGAAAACTGAAAGCCCAAAATAAACAGAGCTCTGCCATCTATGCGAGAACGGACGGGGCTCTGGAAACTAAAAATAATAACATAAGATCCTCTCGGGACATTGTCGTCCTCTATGAAGTCAATCTGGACCCTATGAAACTCTTCAATAGCTTTTGCATCCAGTGTATGCTGAACAGGGAGAACCCGATCGCCCAGGCTGGACACCAACCCTGGTGGTCCACCACTTGGTCACCATAGGTGGGTGTATTTGGGGGAATAAGGTGCAAGGTGTAACCCGGGTTTGGTATGCGCCTACTATGGGGTTTTACATCCCAGTAGCCCTGATGGGCAGTAGTAAGAGGTACTTACTTCCAAAGTAGTAAGTACTACTAAAGGTACTGGGGCAGGAGGTGCTAGAACTGGGGGTTGGGCACCCTTAAGGCAGCTTATGCTGCACTGACATCCCCAGTTCGAGCTAGTCAATGCAAGGGTTGTGACGTTGAAGCCAGGGGAACCCCAGCACTACTTTCTGTTCTGGCACCCGGGTTACCAGAAACGACATTCACTCAGAATGACGCCCGAGCCTTAATTTCACTGTGGCCGTCCTCTGCGTCACCCACCGTGACTTAATTGGCTGGCCGGCCAGGGAAACCAACAGGATGTCGGAAGGGAGCTGTCTAACTGGAATACCCAGTACCACACCTAGCCTCCCATCAATAAAATTTCCTGTGGCCCCCGAATCAATGAGTGCCTCCATTTGCGCTCTACCCAGATCCCGGTCCCTGAGAGCGTAGCTGGTAGGAAGAGCCCTGCATGATGGGGTCTTGGGTTTTGGGTCAAACCTGACCTCCCCCCTCCTGGAGTCACCCCGTCTGTAACTTACTGCACCATGGGTGTAGCTTGCCCTCTGGGAGCCCTGTGGGCAGCTACACTGAGGGGCAAGCCTGGCAACGCATATCTGCATGTGCTCTCCCATGTTTTCTTTCTCAAGATCTTCTTCAGGCTCAAAATCAGGAACCGGATATGAAGTCTCCATGGGCAGAGGTGGGGGGGAGGTTAGGGGGGCATGGGGGAGCGACTGGTTAGGCGCATGGATTGGCTTTTGTGGGGTGGAGGAGATGTTCCCCACCTGGAACTGACGCTCATGAAGGCGATTATCCACCTGGATGGCTAGTCTATAAAACTCCTCCAGATCCTGTGGAGGATCATATATGGCTAGCTCATCCTTCAGCCTCATGGAGAGCCCTTGTGTGTATGCATTGCACCTGTCTGGCTCAACCGCATACGGGGGGTACCGAGGGGGTAATTGAGCCACTGATCCAGGGGCGCAAGTCGGCTCGAATTGACTCACGCCAGATGGAAACTCGGAAGTGGCGTTTAGTAATCCTATGCATCTCCAAAATTAAAACAGTTAGGGCTTCCACATGTTTATCAAGCACTCTTGCTTGACTCTCAACTATTTTCTGCACCCTCTCCAAGCCCGCATTCTCTTCTGATGGTGCAATCATTCTGTTATGTGGTGCGGTATGGAGAGCCGCACCACGAGATGTTTTAATGTGTAAGGCAGGGCTTAGAGGGGATCAGTGAAATAGGAGTTTGTGAGAGTGCTTATCATACTCATGGGAAGACCTTTCCGTTTTATATATAGAGTGGGATTATTAATTAAGAAACTAAAAGGAAGCCAAAAGAAAACTGAAAACCCAAAATAAACAGAGCTCCGCCGTCAATGCGAGAACGGACAGGGCTCTGGAAACTAAAAATAAAAACTTAAGATCCTCTCTGGGCGTTCACCCTTACCGAGGATTTATTTGAGAGAGAGAGAGAGGGGTTTGTGTCTTTTTTGTACTTTTATACTTACCCTGAGAGTGCGCGCTTAAAGGACAGCGCACCACTCTCTCTCTCTTTCTCTCTCTTTCGCTAGCGTCTTAGGGAGGCAGAGGCTGGGTCTTTGCCTCTGTCTCTTGACTTTCTGCACACTTGTCCTGATACTTTACCGGTACTACCTACATGATTGCATGATTTGCAGAGGTATCAGGACCCTTAAATAAACACACTGATTGCGGCGTTGTGGCAACCGTGTGTATAAATTGTGTGCCGTGCCTTTGCCTTTTCTGAACAATTAATGCGTAGTTCTGCCACTTGCGCGACTGGCATCGTTACACTATGGTGCTTGAAGGAATTTGCAGATGCATTTGACAATACTGTTCTGGCAATTACTATTCCATAAAGACTTCCATCTGATATAAAACAAATGACTGATCTTGTTGTTACATTTAATATATTCATATATAATTATTTATTTATATTATATATAATTATATTATAATTAACTAATTCCATATGTGTTATTTAACATAGTTTTAAAATTCAATTCAATTATATTTGTATAGCATTTTAACAATTGTCACCGTCGCAAAGCAGCTTTACACAATCAAAAGAATTATGTTTGTAAGTTTGTATGATGGAATGTGTATGAGTCAAAATGGATAGATAGTCCCTGATGAGCAAGCCGAGGGCGACAGTGGCAAGGAAAAACTCCCTGAGATGGCAGTAGGAAGAAACCTTGAGAGGAACCAGACTCAACAAGGAACCCATCCTCATTTGTATGTCCAGTTTTTGTTGTAGAATGTAGAAAATAAATCACAAAAATAAATAAAGAAATGTGCAAGTGATCCCAAACTCTTCACCTGGAGTGTATATTGATACACCTTTCTGTTTTTTCTTTATTTGTATTTTTTTCACCATTGTATATTAATACTGATGGCATTCAAACTATGAAATAACATGTACAAAATATACAGAATATGTTTTAGATTGTCCAAAGTAGCTACATTTAGTTTTGATGACTGTTTGGCACACTCATGGCATTTTCTCATCAGATTCTGATCAGGTACTGATATTACATGTGTAATACAGGTGTTATAATGTGGAGGTGCTTTGGTGTTGGCACTGATGGTGATTTAGTTACAATTGAGGGCAAACTTAACTAGCATGGCTACCACAGCATTTTGCAGTGACATGCCATCCCATCTGATTTACGCCTCATTTGTTTTCCAACAGAACAATGGCCCCAAATGCTTCTAGAATAGGGAAGAGCTATTTGTGCAAGAAGGAGTATGATGGAGTGCCGCATCAGATGACCTGGCATCCACAATCAGCTGATTTAAATTAAATTACATTTATGCATTGGCAAATGCTTTTATCTAGAGCCACTTACATGTGATTTGAAGTTATCATTATTAAATATATCCTTACACTGGTTCACTGGGTTACTAACTACAAGTGCCATCAGTTAAACACTGTTTGAAAGTATTTTTATTTTATTTTATTTTTAATTATTTATCAGGTTGTGGAGGTGGGAGGTGGAGTGTTAACACAAATAGGTAAGATATAGATAGGATTTTAGTTAAAGAAGTTCATTCCACCAACTAGGAGTCAAGACGAAAAACAGATGCATGTCTTCCTCAATCCCGGAGACATGGTGCGATCAGTAGGGTTGTACTAGAAGATCGGAGGGGATGTGCAGGGTATGGTAAGTGCTTTGAGGTATGTGGGTGC